>PVIA01003809.1:0-156187 GCA_004024845.1 Tonatia bakeri
GAATGGTACATGAAAGGTACTTTTTCTTCCCCTTTGCATACATGGAGACATTATTGCCATCATGCAATCACAATCAAACTCCTAGCAGTTTTGTTTTGTTAATTGACAAGATCATTCTAAAACCCACAGAAAACACAAAAGAGCTAGCATAACTTAAACAATTTTGAGAAAGCCAAACAGACATGGAGAGCTAATTCTACTGACTTTGATACTTCTTTCAAAGGTATTCAAGAAAATATAATGTTGGCATAAAGGTAAACAAATGTTCAATGCCTGTGGTGTCTTCCAAATCTCAACCTCCCTAACCTGTCACTTTTTTTTCCACTTGGGGATCACAAGACAGACTTAATCAACTGAGAACCTAGTATTATTATCCTCAGAAATGAATCTCCAGTAATACATATATTCTAGATCACAGCCCCTTCAGTAGTATGGGCCTAGCCTCTGTAGGGGAATCTTCTTGAAGTTGGGATGCTGTTAACATCTGGCAGTGGACACCTTGGACCATTTTTTTGCCTATTCATCACCACTGTTGCCACACCTAGGTTCAGACATCCATCTTCCTGTCAAGAGTTGGACGCCAGCCTCCCATTGGCATTCCTGCTTGCGGTTCTATACTCTTCCATCCATTCTGCACCCCAAATTGTAGTGCTTTGTCTGAAATGCAACTAACAGATTCACTTCTTCATGTATCCCCTGCCAAAACACACACACACACACACACACACACACACACACACAGACAGACACACCAGATTCTTTTCATGCCTTAATACGACCTGTATGACACAGCTTCCTCTTTTCTGTTTCCAGTGGCCATGCCCAACCTCACATTCAGTTGGATGCATAAGCTTTCTCTGTGCCTGGAATGTTCTTTTTTTTTTCTGACTCCTTCCTCTACATCTTTCAAGTCCCAATTTATATTGAACTTACTCTAGCAAGCCATCCTTGACCCCCTCAGAACTGGACTAGATGCTTCTCCATGCGTTCCTACAGCCTTACAGTCAGTCACCCCTCTGTCAGTAACTCTTCCTTCTGTTGACACCACCAGGCGGTAAGCCCTCTGAGGGTAGGTGTGGTGGCCGCCCTGCTCATGGTTTCTGGTGCCTAGCCGACAATCACTAAATACTCACAGAAATATCAAAAAAAAGAGATAAGTATAAAAGGGGATAGTTATTTTAAATCCACATTTATCCTCTTTTAGGGGCTTTTGTTGGGGAGTATCTGACATTATTTTTGAGTAGTTCCAATGACATTGGGCTGGTTTATATTATTCTTTCATGAAGACTAAAACAGGAAACCAGGCTGCTGGCTGAATTTTCTAGATATGTTATTAATGATGATCTCTTTTTAATGATTGCCACCCTGTGCCATTTGGAACACCGAATGGGGAAGTCTGATATCCGTGGCTTCCAGGCCTTAGCAGGAGCTGTTTGTGTGCAGCCTCTGGGAAGGGAATGTGCCGCGCTGCTTTGGGGGCCTGCTCTCGGCCACAGGAGAGCCAAAGGCGTGCGGACCGCACTGTGCCTGTGTGAGCCTCGGCGTGATTACGATGGCCGTTTGTGTTAGGAGAGGAGGGTAAAACCAGGAGGCTTCTCCATGCCTTTGTAACTGATATTCACAGTGGAGAAAAGATTTGAGAGTCCAATAGCGAATTGGCCCTTGTCAGGGAATTTTTTAAGAACTCTCACTCCTTCTCAAGCCACATTGCATTCCTACTGAATGGGTCTTTTTGATTTTCCTTGTGAACATGCATAAAATCAACAGCCAAAGAAAATGAATTTTGGAGATGGCTGTGTATCAGGGTAGAAGTTTATTTTATTCAAAGATGATGAGATAGGTTTTTTTCTCCCCAGTTTAGGTAGGTAATGACTCTGACGGATTTTAGCAAACATACCAGATGTTATGAGTATACATGAGTTCAGGAATCTTAGATGTCGGTCCCTTGGGAAGCTGTGCCTTATAGAAACCATGCTTCTCCTACTCATATCCTTTCTGGAAGTTTTTGTGGGCATGGCCCTGAGCCTGTGACACATACTTTTGGAAAAAATAAAGAAATCACTTAGAGCTATAATAGTGAATAGAGTGGGTAATTAAAAGGCATACTTCTTTTATTCCTTTTTTTTACATTTTTTATTGTTGTTCAAATACAGTTTTCTGCCTTTTTCCTCACCCCTCCCCACCATCCTAGCCCTCCCCACCTCCCACATACTTCTTTTTTTGACTAAAGGAGGAAAAGAAAGATTGGAAAAAAGTGGAAGCCACTGTGAGGCACAGCTACAATACCATGAGATGATTTCAATACATGGGTATGCCTTAAGTTTTCTGTAGAAGATTGAGGTTGGTTCTTAAGCTGCAATTGATTTAATGCAAAGTAGGTGTATTGGTTTAAAGGTGCCAGTTGAAGCCCATTCATCATCAGTCAGGATACATAAGTCACAGCAAACTTCAAATGTTATCCTTTAAAAAAACCTAAAGCATAGAGTAGCATTAAACCCTTACATTTATTTGTCTTTTCATTAATGCACAGCTCCAATAATCTCTAGGAAGCTCAGAGGCACCTATCCCCCACTTCTGTGATAATGGCCAGAATGAAAGCAGCCACAGGCTCACATTTAGGTAAACCCATGACGATGTGAGTGCAGATGGAGGCCATACACCTGCCTTCCCATCCATGTACAGGACAGCCCATGGAGGGTGCCTTCTACTTCTGACAAAGCAAACACACGCAACGTATATGTCTACAGAGTGCTCATATTTTCTGGGTTCTTACTCTGCTCTAGGTGTTCTTCTCAGTACTTCACATAGATCATGCCATTTAATCCTTACCACCATCCCATGCTGTTCCTAAGAAGTTCCTATCTTACACACAAGATGCAGAAAAGTTAAGTTACTTTTCCCAGGCCACAGATCCACCACACTAAGGAAGATTCCAGAGTTGGGGTTCTTATTTAGGAATGTGTCCTCTGCACTTTAAAGGGAAGAACAGAATGTCTATCTTCTTTATTCCTCATAGTTTCTTTTGTGGGGTTGGAAATAGTTATCCGCATTTCATAACTAGGGAGCTGGATGGAAGCAAAAATAAATAACTGGTCAAATACAACCCATGGCAAACATTAATCGACTTCGATGGTTAATTGGACATAGAGTATGAAGAGCTGGAAAGAATGAAATATGATTCTCACATCTCAAGCATGTGTGGTTTTATTGAAATGCAGGGAAAAGGATGGTATGAGGAGAAAAATCTCTTCTGTTTAAAATATATGGAGTTTTAAGTAGCATGGCATATACAAGTGGGAAAGGGTTTTCAGAGACTGAAACTCCTACTTTAGAGAAAGCTGTAGCACCACATTGTCAACAGCAAAGCGAAGACTAGATCTGGACACTGCCCACTTGGACACTGGGAGCAGGAGGGAGAAAAGAATGAAAGGGAGTTGTTAAAGGTTATTTTATTTGAGGTTTCCTAGTATTCACCAATCAAATTGTAGGTTTCCTTATTCATGTTTCAGGAGAAGAAACCATGGCAATGACTGAAAGAGCACAAACTTTGTAATACTACTCCAAAATGTGATATATATATATATATATATATATATATATATATGAATGTATATATAAAACAGAATATATATATACATAAAACAGAAAAAAATATATATACACACATACATACACACAGGTTTGGGTAAAAGTAGGTTACAGTTGTTCACATGAAAAATAAACAATAATTAATAAATAATAATGCAAGAATAAATTCTGTGTTTCATATACTTTGAACTATAAACTTACTTTTGTCTCACCCTGCATATCTGTGTATTGAAAGAAATAAGGATGTAGGAGCAGAAACAGAAGTAGAAATAGATGATATACGTATCTATAGACATTTGGATATTGATCTAGACAGCGGGACCAAGAGAAACATTTTGATGAGAGGTAAAGTTAGAATACAAAGGTATAGCCTTTCTTTATTAAGCCAAAACCTCCTTTGTTTATTCTTATTGTTTAATAAATTGGACCTTAAAATTTCCACAAAAACAGCATCCGTGATATATCATCATATTCCAGTTTATGTACCACTTATTTGAATATTTTAGGTCATATAATTTAGTATTTTAGGTCAATCATCTCTCATCATCTGAATTTAAAATACCTTGCAGTCAAGATTTATGTCTTATATCCCTTCCACACTCTCACTGTACAGTGGTAAGTTGATATTAGAAGCATAATCACTCATTCAAATAACCTTTGATTACTGAGAACTTATTTTGTGCTCGGCACAAAGATAACTATCATACATAAGATGGTACTACAGCCAGTCACAAAGGTCACATATTGTAAGATTCTATTTATATGGAATGTCCAGACTTGGCAAATCTATAGGGACAGAAAGTAGGATAGCAATTGCCTAGGGCTTGGGGAGGAAAGATACGGATTTTGGTGACAACTCAAGGGCATGGGGGTTCCTTTTGGGGGTGATAAAAATGTTCTAAATGGGTCGCGTTGATGGTTGCACAACTTTGTGGATATAACAAAAACCATTTAGTTGTCTGCTTTAATGGATGGACTGTCTGGTGTGTCCCTTATATCTCAACATGACTGTTAGCAGAAATGCTCTCTTGAGGAAAACATTATATTCATGCACAATGTAAAGTGGTAAGTGCAATGTGACAGGTGTGTGTGCGTGTGAAGAACTTCAGATGCAAAGAACAGGAGGACATTATTTTGTCCAAGAGCATACTGGGG
Source organism: Tonatia bakeri (assembly GCA_004024845.1). NCBI lineage: Eukaryota > Metazoa > Chordata > Mammalia > Chiroptera > Phyllostomidae > Tonatia > Tonatia bakeri. Next base: position 4,744 of record PVIA01003809.1, read on the forward strand.
AACCCCAGTAACCATTGGTTAATTGATTAATTGATCAAGAAATGACTGGCTATGCCTAGTCTTAATAGTTCTTGGCTTTCTCAGAGTGGGATATGAATTCATGAAATTAAGACTTGGTCCCATGGGAAAGAAACGCTCTGCAGCTGCCTGGAACTTCCTGAAATGTTTGCTCTACGTTCAGACTGAAGCCCAGAACAACAGATCGGGCTCTGACACATGGGCATTTGGTGCAGTGGCCAGAGCTTTCTTTCCTTCGAAGATTAATGAAGCACAAAGATGCCAACTCTTTCCTTTCAACCTCCCACAGTAATCAGCTCTCAGCAGCCTGCCAGTTTAATATTGCTTCACTTCAATGCTCAGGAAGAATCCCAACTGGAAAAGGCCAAGAAAACTTGGTCCAAGAGTTTTTATAAAGAACAGCTTACAAACCCCTCTAGAACATTCCATAAGCAATATGGAAAAAGAAAGCTTTCCTTTCTTTTTATATCTAGGGATGGGGAAAAGAGTGGGGAGGGCATTGTAATCATGAGTCAAATTTCAAAGTCCATAAGTTGAACCTCTGCAAAGCCCTGGATATTTTCTAAATTAATTGACCATCAAATTCTTACCCTCTACATCTGCATTACATTAGAGATCATAAAACTATTTGGGGTTTTTTGCTACTTAAAGGAAAGATTGTGTGGGCATAGTGCTTTGAGAGGGCCTGTTCCTTTTCAAAAATTATTTTGAATTCGTAACAAGAAACAAGATTATTTTTTGTGTTTATGCACTGCTGTTCCTCTCTTAGAAGCTCAAAGGACTTTGCACAGTCTTGTCAGTCTTGATAAGGGTAAATGGAGACAGACTTCCCAGTTAGCTGCTGACTTGAAAGGAGAAGTTGGTTATCCTGCTAAGCCTTTCAGCATTCACCAACTGTTTCATTAGATAAATTATATAAGAGAAGTACATCCCACCAGCCCATTTATTAATCTATTTATTCACTCAACAAATCTTGAGGTTTGTGCCAGATCCTACACAGATGCTGAGGTAAAGAGAAGAAGATAAGCCTCTGCCGTCAGAGGCTCACAGGGTGGTGAGAGGGACAAGCAACCTAGAAGTAAATAAATAAAGTCACTGAAGGAGAAATAAGCCTAACATTATAAAAGAAGATTAAATGGGGGTTAAAGTGACCTGTCTCATCTTGAATAAGCCCCAAAAATTTCCTGGAGGAGGTAGCAATGGAGCTGAAACAGGAAGAAAGAGCAGAAGCCAGCCACCCAGGGAAAGAGTCAGAGAATGTACTCCAGGAATGGAGAATAGTGAGTGCAAAGGCCCTGAGGCAGGGAAGGGCTTAGCTGTTTTAGGAACATACAGGCCAGTGTGGCTAGATAAAGTTAGTGAGAGGAAGAGAAGCAAAACAGAAATATGAATAATTCCTGGAGTGTGGTGTGTGCTCTGCTGTCAGCTAACAAGAACAATATTGGCTAACTTTTATAGTGGACATTTATATGTAATCACACACTAGGCTAAACTATCCACATGTTCCACCTCACTCCAAACTCACAAGATGGACATTGTTATCATCACCCACATTTTACAAATGATTGAAGAGAGTAAGAAGTTGAGTCAACCACCTAATATACACAGTTAATAACATGGGTCTGGAAACAAAGACTTGAGTCTAGGCATTTTGATCCAGGTACTTTGACAGTCTTACTGCAGGTGGTTGTGCTGCCACCTGGTTGTTATGTGGCATGCAAGAGGAGGGAAGCCAGAGGAATGAACAGGAAATAAGAGTCTAAAGTCTTGGCTCCAGGAAATCAAGGGAGGCTAACCAAGCATCTGAACAAGGCTAAAGGGTCAGATATAGCTTGCTCGGGAAATTAATGAGGTGGAGAGGGCAAGGGGGAGGCCAGGGTTCCACAAGAAAGACTAGAGACTTAATGCACAGAAGCTGCTCATAGGGCCTAAGCAAGATGCCAAACCCAAAGACAGGTTCAAAGCCATAAAGAATGACTCTCTTTGCTGAGTTCTAACCCTCATCAACTCAAGTCTTGTCATTTGTGTTAAAGGCAAAAGTAATAATTTTTCTTTATGTTTCGAGATAGGTGAAAAGACATCAATGAAGAAAAATTGTAGAATGATGTGATTCTGAGGCTGCATGAATACTTTAGTATGTCATACTTTAAGGCAAAAGCCTTGATCAAGTTTGGGAAGTCTCCTGCACATCCTGCTGAGTCTGGCAGAAGCTCTTCCCAGGTATGTAACCAGGTTAAACAGCACCATGAGAGGTTGTGACTGAACTTGCCTTCTTGAGTTCAAAGATCTGCGTTTTTTGTTTGTGGGAAAACCACCCTTTTCTAAAGATAGTGCTAAATCTAGCTCTGGACCAGTGTTTGTGAAGTGAGAAGCTAAAAGGTCAAGGAAGGAAATGTCAAGTAGGAAACGCCCTGGAAAGTCTTGAAGTCATGCTCCCTCTTTACTGGGATACACGCCTCTGGCTTTTTCCCCCTCTTTCTTCACTGTGCTGCTTGTCCCAGGCGTGGAGACAGGCTGAGCCAGCCAGCCGGTTCATACAATGGCATCCCCTGTGTAAGGCATCTGAACTGAGAGGCCAGCGAAGCCCAGGCTCAGGGCCTTCAGTGAGAGTCCCCAAAGTTCTGTTCCTCCTCAAATTCAAGCATCTTGATAAAACCAGATGGAGCAAAAAAGCATTAGGTAGCCATTCATCCTATTGTTTATAGTTCTACTTTTTACAATGTTTTTACTCATTCCAGAAGTAAAATCTGTTTATTGATGAAAATTTGGAAAATACAGAAACATAAAAATCAAATAAATAAATATCATCCATGGTCTTATTACACTTTTTACAATTTGGGGTAAATGTCTTTGGTTATTTTTATTGAATTATAAAATATATTAATTTTAATAGAAATACATGTTTTTTACAAAAAAACATCTAAGTATATATATACATATACATATAAAATGTTATTGCAAAAAAGTGCATAACATAAAGTGGACCACACTGCATATACAGCATCTATTTCTTGTTTTTCTAATGTATCTTATTATTTATGAGTCCTTTATATAGTAAGAGGTCTAATCATTTGTCAGTTATATATGTCGCAACATTTTCCCAATTTTTAATTAGCCTCTTATTGCAAATGTTTTTCTCATGCAAATGTTTCTAATATTTATGTGGTTAAATCCTCTATATTTCCCTTTATGACTGATGCTGTTGATGTTGTCCTCAGAAAACTCTTCATGTCCCCAGTGATTATGTGAACAATCACCTGCCTTTCCATATGAAACCTAAATAGTTTTCTTTCTAAATCAAAATCATTAATGCCTCTGGCCTGGATGCTGGTAAAATGTATGAAGAAAGAATCTGGTTTTGTATTTTTCAAACTGGTGAGCCAATCACTTCAATACTACTTATTGGCAAACCTACCCCTTCCTCCCTGAACTCAAATGCCATCTTTATTATGTAATAATTTCTATGTGCTCATAACCTGTTTCTGGACTTCATATGCTATCCTATCAATCAGTCTGTCTGCACTGAACTGCGTCTCGTTATTTTAATGTATATCTTTAACAGACAGGGAAAGGTGCTCTTCATTACTCATTTTTTAGTTATTTCTGAGTGTTTATTGTTTCAACTTAACTTAAGGATTATCTTGGAAATTCCGAGTAAGGTCCCCTTGAGATAGTTCTGGAAATGAGTGGAGTCTGAGATGGAGGCAGATACAGCTCCAGGACTCTATTCTGTCTGTTTCTGTCTCTGTCTTTCTCTGTCTCTCTCTCTATCTCTCATGTCTCTTCACTGTCTCTGTGCATTCCTCTTCCCATCTTGCTAAGTAACAAGTCCCCAAAGCTGTTCTGGTCTCGTGACATCTCTGTTCTCATTGCAGACCTGAGAGTCTACTCTTTCAGTTGTCTTTTCCAAAACCCGAGCTCATCTATTAGTAGCAGGTCCCAGGTGACTGGCCAGCTGCTGGATTATCTCTCTCTGTATCAAGTGCCTCCCCACTTTCAATCAGCGATGGGCAAGGGGTGGGAGAGTGGCTCTGCACACAACACGGGTAGGGGTAGGATAGATTATCTTAGATAGGAGTACGTACAGCGCAGACATGTGGACAGTTGTCTGGACCAGATCATAAATGTAAACAGAATAAGTAGTATATAGAACAATTATTTTCAGAATGACTAAGTTTTAAATATATAAAATTCAAAGTATATCTATGTATTTTATAGTAACCTTTACTGAGTCATTTTAATCAGCTAGACACAGTGCTAAGAGCTTTCCAACCACATTATCTTATTAAATTGTTGTCACTCAGAAGGTAACTATTATTCTCATCATTTTAAATCTAGGAAAACTGAATCCCATAGAATTTTAAAAAGAAAAATGTACTCAAACTCACAAGGTCAGTGTCAAAGCCAGACACTAAACCAAGCTCATTTTGTGTTCAAAGACCAGTCTTTTAAATATTATACTCATATCCTTTCTGAAATATGTACAGAAATGCACCAAATATTAACAGACTTTGCCTATGTCAACACAACTAAGAATAGTAGGCTTTTCACAAGACAGAGGCATACCTAGGCTTCAGAATCTGACCTGTGGTATTTAAATCCTGAACTGCTTTTTACTTGATGTATGTCCTTGGGTGAATCGCTTAACCTCTACAAGATTTACTTCTTCAGCTATAAAATAGAAACTTGGAAAACATGCCATAAAATAGTTGTAAGAGCTAAATGAGATAATCCATATAGGAGTCATAGTACACTGTCACACAGCAAATTCAATAAACAGTAACTGGATTCTCATATTTTTTTAGTATTTTCCAAATTTCTCAATGAGCATATTTCATCTTTGCCTGAGTGGAGGTGAAGGTACAAGGTAGTAGCAATATTGAATTACACTGAGCCGTTTTACAGGTTCTCTAATAATTAATGATGTGCACGTTTAAGAAAGCTAACAAGATTTTGTAGCTGAAAGCCCAAAAGTTCAACAACAGACCTTTTATTTTCTGGGCCAAGTTCACAGAGCCTGATGGAAACTGTATCTTCCAGTAGCATTCTGTTATTGGTTCTGTTGCCAAGGTGACCCATGAATGCTGACTCAAGGTCTACATTCCATAGCTGTTCTTTATGATGGCATTATGATGTCATAGAGAAGTATTGAACCACCAGCATTAGCGTCTTTTGTTCTAACTGCAGGAACCTGAGTCCCAGTTATTACCTACTGAATCAGAATCTCAGGGGAGGTGTTCCGGAAACCTTTTTTTTAAACTAATGTCACCAGTGACTCTACACCCACTGATGTTTGATAATCACAACTTTAAGAAAGACTGAACATAGCCTCAGAAATAACTAGTAAGCATGAAGATATGTCATTTGAAACATCCTTAACTGGAATACAAAGGAAAGAAAAGAATGAAAAAAGAGATCATCCAAAAACTGTGGAACAACATCAAAAAGTGTAAATATGTGTGATCAGAATAGCAGAAGGAGAAAAAGAATGAAACAGAAAAGTATTTAAGTAATAACGGTCAGATTTCTTTTCAGAAATATTGGCAGTCACCAAATCAAAGGTCCAGGTTCAGAAAATGCTGAAGAATACAAATACCAAAACATTTGATACCTATGTATATTATATTCAAACTGCACAAAAACAAAGACAAATCAAACATCCTGACCAGTCAGGTGGATGGAGCTCTTTGTCTACAGAGAAACAAGGATAAGAATTATAATGGACTTATTATAAACCATGTCTGCATGAAGAGAATGGAGTGAAATATTTAAAGGGTTGAAAGGAAACATGAACAAAACAACAGCCTGAAAATTCTGAATCCAGCAAAATTGTTTTTTAAAAACTAAGAGGAAATCAAGACCTTCTCTGACAAACAAAAACCGAGGAAATTCATCACCACCAGTTTAGCCCTGCAAGAAATGTTAAAAGAGGCACTTCAGGAAGAATGAAAATGACATCAGTCAGAAACTCAGGTCTATAGAAAGAAAGGAGGAGCATCAGAGAAGGATTATATGAAAGAACATAAAATATTTTATTTTTCTTATTTTAATTGACTTAATGCCTTTGGTTATTATAACTGTGGATAAGGGAAAGGAATAACAACAAAATCAAAAAGTACAGAGAGGAACTGGGAATACTCTCTTCTGAGGTACCTGTAGGGCAACCACTAAATTTCTGTGAAATAATTTGATTTGTATGCCAAGATAAGAGATAAGAGGGAATCATATAAAATGTTCAGCTAAAAGCAGAAAAGGCAAAAAAAAAAAAAGAGGGGTAAAATAGAACAAAAGAGCAAATGCAATGAAGAGAAAACATTTACAAACAGGATAAGTATTAATCCAATTATATCAATAAACACCTTGAAGGTGAATAATCTAAATACACAATTGAAAATGTGTAGTGTGAATTAAAAATAGAGTGGATAAAGAACAATACCCAAGCATATGTTATTTATAAGAAGCCCACTTTAAATTAAACATACATACAAATTAAAAGATAATGGAGAAAGATATGCTATGCTAACCCAAGTCGAAATAAAGTTGGAGTAGCTATATAAATTTTAGACAAAGCAGATTTCAAATCAAGGAGAATTAATCTGCATGAAAATAGACATTATATAGTCATAAAGGAGCCAGTTCTCTAGAAGACATATCAACCCTAAATGTGTACACACCTAACAACAAGCATCACAGTAAGTGAGGGAAAACTGCAAGGAAAATGCACAATCACTATTATAATTGGAGATTTCAACCATTGTTATGGTTGGAGACTGGAATGAGCTTTTCAGTTGATAGATCAGTCAGGCAGAAAACCAGTAAGGTGAGACCTAAAAGCACTAACGGACATTTATACAACATCCTACCTGGCAACAGCAGAATACACATTCTGTTCTAGCTCACCTGGAACTTCCACCCAAATAAACCAATTTCTGGCACATAAAACACACCTTAACAAACTTAAACAAATAGAAATCATGGAAGTATGCTCTCAGATGATGATGAAATTAAACTAGAAGTCATTAACAGGTAGTGGGGAAATCCTCAAATTTTTAGAAATTGAACAACACACCTTCAAATAATGCACAGATCAAAGAAGTCAAAATAATTTTCAAAAAAATATTTTAACCAAATTAAAGTACAACTTATCAAAATGTGTGTGACACAGTACCAAAGCAATGCTTAGAGGGAGATTTATAGCATTGAAAGACAATATTAGAAATAAATAAATTTCCAAAATCAATCATCAAAACTTCTACCTCATGAAACTAGAAAAAGAACAGTAGTTTAGGCCTAATACAAACAGAAGGAAAGAGATATTAAAAATGAGAACAGCCCTGGCTGGTGTGGCTCAGTTGGAATGTCATCGGGTAGCCGAAGGTATGCAGGTTCGATTTCCAGTCAGGGCACACTCCTGGGTTGAGGGTTTGATCCCCGGTCCAAGCACGTGCAATCCTTGGTCCAGACATGGAAGGCCATTGATTGATGTTTCTCTCTCACATCTATGTTTCTCTCTCCCCCTTCCTCTCTCTCTAAAAGCAATGAGGGAAATGTCCTCAGATGAGGAAAGAAAATATTAATAATAAAATAAAAATGAGACCAATAATCAATAAAGTTGAAAACAAGAAAACAATAAAGAAAACCAATGAGACCAAACATTGGTTCTTTGAAAAGATTCATAAAATTGATAAACCTCTAGCCACGATAGCCAAGGATAAAAGAATACACAAGTTATTAATATCAGAAATGAACAAGGGATCATCATTACAGATCAAGAGAAGACTTGACTGGATTGAATGAATGGCTTGACCTATTATGTGAAGAAAGAGTCTGTGCAGCTATCAGGAAGCTCATATGATTAACAGATGAATTGCTTCGGATGAGAGGACAGGAGAGTTTGTAGAAGAACACGTCACATTTCAGTAGAGCGAGTGAGTAAGGACCGTGGAACCATCAGTGCAGGGATGCACGCGAAGGGAAGAGTGTAGATAAAAAAATCAGGCCTGGGGAAAACAATCAACTGGAGGGCTGTTCCACACCCCCATGGACAGGAAAACGCTTGGAAGCAGGTCTTCTTTCAAAGTACTTGCTATCTACATGTATTTTTAAGGAAAGGCTCCTAGACAAGCCCCCTTCAGACGAAAGGCTGACCTTAAGGCCTTCCTGTGTAGAAATTCTGTAGGGACCACTATAGCCAGTGAAACTGGGTATAACAAGGAACTCATTTTGTAGCCGAGGGAGCCCTGTGTGAGGATGGGTCATAGCTGCAAAGTATATGGAACGTAACAGACACCAATGAAGACAGGTAATCTCATCATGGTTCCGGATGAGCAGCAGACCGATCACCCTTCCCAGGGTGGCGAGGACAGTGCAGGCGCCCAGCAGGAAGCGGGTCAAGAAGCTGCTAACATTCCATCACACTCAGACCCAGGCTGCATGGGGTGGCACAGGGTACGGACAAGACGGCAGACATCCCCCTGGGGTGGACAAGACACACAGAATCGTAAGTGGAGGGGGAGAGACTCTCATTCATGCCTAAAGTAAGGAGTGTGTTGCAGATGTCGGCTTCGAACAACGTAGTTATTATTCAATAGCTCATTGTAATGATGAGAAAAGAGGTCAGAGCAATTGCTTAATATAGCTAACAAAGTCATGGAACTATTAAGTGACGAATCTGGTACCTGAGTTAAGATTCTCTGTCCCCATCACCATATGGACTTCCTATCACTACGAATTTGTTGTGCCCAGTCACCTTCATCTGCAGCTGTTTGCCCCGGTGCCAGCAGGTCCTTCAGCCAGTAAAATGGAATTTACACAAGCTTTTGATCATCCCTGAGCAGGCACCTATTAACTTCTCTGCAGTTTCTTCCTCAGGTAGGAATAATAATAGTAATATCAACATTGGCAGTTGTTGGGAAAGTGATACATAAATCATTGGGCTAATTGTAAGTGAAGAATATTTTTCAAAATCTAAAGTTATATGTGTATTTGGGTAAAAGATATTCTGAAGATATGTATCTTGTTGGCATAAGAAATATATGAATGTACACATCCTGGCCAGTGTGGCTCAGTTGGTTGGAGCATCGTCCTGTACACCAAGAGGTCATGGGTTCAATTCCCAGTAAGGGCACATATCCAAGTTGCAGGTTCAATCCCTGGTCAAGGTGCACAGGAGAAGGCAACCAATTGATCTCTCTCTCTCTCTCTCCCCCTCAAAATAATGAAAATACATTCTCGAGTGGGAATTAAAGAAAAAGGAATATATGAATATACAATGGAATACTTATCCACAAAAAGAAAGAAATCCTGCCATTTGAGACAACAATGATGGACCTTGAGGGCATTAATCTTAGTGAAATAAGATACACAGAGAAAGAGAAATACTATATGATGTCACATACCTGGAATTAAAAACAACATGACGACCTCATAGTAACAAAGAACAGACTAGTGGCTGCCAGAGGCAGGGTGGTGAAGAGTAAGCAAAATGAGTGAAGGGGGTCAGAGGTAAAAAATTCCAGTTATATAATTAGTGAATTTGTGAGAGGGGGAGAGAGAGAGACAGAGAAGTATATGGAATAGCAAGTGTGTAGTATAGACAAAAAATAAAAAAGTAAGAAAGTCACTGATGGGATGAGAAAATTCACAGGGTATATTGCCATAGAATCCAAGGGCAACAAAGTCTCAAGAAAGCTTGGAAAGTCAATGTGGCTAAAAAGACCCAGAAGGTTCAATGAAAATGAAGTAACTGAAAGTGGCTAGAAGGAGGCCACTGGTCATCTCTGATAATTAGGGAAGTGGTTGGAAATGACATGACCCTGCATGAATCCAGATTGGCTTGAGCAGATGGCATAGGTGATACAAAGCTGAAGACAGGGACCACAACTATCTGCTTTAGTATTTGGGCAATAAAAGAAGAAGCAGCAGTAGCTAAGGAAGTAACCATTTCCTTCATAGCCGATGAGATCTGTGCAGGAGGAGAGTAGAGATGTGAAAAGCAGATGGGCCTAGCATTGGAAGCAAAGCTCTCAGGCACTGAGAACGAATGGAGCCATGAGCAGCTGCAGTCAGGAGACAGTTACTTAGACACGGAGCCATGCTGAGGCGGAGAATGTGATGGATAAAGTTACAGAGATGGTTTCTCTTCTTAGATGAAACCTCAAGCCAGGTTTTCCACTGGGTACGTATTTCAGGAGCGAGTTGCACACCAGAGACCTCAATCTCACATACCTTCAAGAGCCAGGAAGGCAAGAACATGAGTGAGCTCACGTGATAGGCAGTTACTTAAGAACCTTGCGTTTCTGCACAATGATGTGCTCTTTCACATTTTTCTTGAAGCATGAGGCCCTCCTAGTTTATCTTTCACTTTTTCAGTTTTGATGGAGAAGGGTCTCCAGTTAGTAACAAAAGCAATGCTCCACGTGTGCTTAGAAAGCAACAGGCCTTGGTGTCAGGAGGGGGGTGATAACGTGGGGCGATGAAGTTTGAGTGCAGCTGGAGTTCACATCATGAAGGGACAGGTCACCTCTCAGTTCATACCCACCATAGTCATGTGTGTGAGGGGTCAGGAACTGTCACAAGTCCCGACATTTTAAGAAAAGCCAGAACACTGGGTGTTTATGTGAAATATCCTGGTTGTTGTACATTGGCTCAACTGAAAAAGCAAGGCCGATGGGCCATCTGGGCACCAGACCTGCCTGTGCACCAGTCCGCACCCCCTGCTACACACATTCGATTCAACCTGTCACAGACCTGGGAGACAGCTTTTGATACCTGAGAGTTAAAGTTCCTTGTGGTTTCCTTTGGTTGCACTGATTAAAGGGAAAGGGGGGGAAATCCTTCAAAGCCAAATGAGCAATTAAAATTAACAGTTTACAAGGACAATTGACAATGGGAAATCAGAGCAAGAGGCTTAAACTAGATGGGTTCTGTAGCAGTTGAGTTGTGTGCCTTTGGTAACAGGAGGTCCTTAAATCAGGTAGAGCTTAGGGTTTTCTTTACCTATGATGATGAAACTACATATACCTAGTCATCCCACAATGGGGTACTGGAAATCTAAATCGTGTTGAAATGTTACCCAAACATTAAAAACACAGTGATTTAGAAAAATCTTTATTTGGGGATTGTCTCACTTTATTTTGGTCCTCTTCCAAACAATGTCATTATTTTTTAAAGTTTTAAAACAGATTAAAATATTATATGTAGCATGACTGCATGTTTATAATTATTTTATATTAGTATTTTTATTTTCCAAAACAAACACTTCTTTTTCCAAAAGCTGTGCTGTTTATGTTCTGTAGTAACAGAAATTAAGATTACAAAGGTCTTTTACCCTGAAATTTTGGGTTGTTTCCTGACCACTCATGCCAGTGAAACCAAGAAATATCTCCATCTCTGCATCTATGCTTATTTCAGAGATTTCACAGGGATGTCCCCAAACCCCCAATTATAATACCTGCTCATTTCTTCTCCCTCCAATTCTATCTCCTTACCTTTGGGGTGGAGACTGTTGTTTGTCTACTAGTATCCATTTCTTCCGTGACAGTAGATTTTAGCTGGCACCAGGTTTCTCAGAGTAAGACAAAATTTCTGGTCTTCCTTGGTAGCCAGGTGTAACATACGACTCCGCTGGGTCAATGATACAAGAAGAAGGCTACTTTCAGGAACCGTCCTTTTGTTGTGTTGGTCCAAACCTCTGCCCTTTTTCTCTTCCTAGTCTCTTCCAGCATCTTACTGCCTCATATGTAGATGTCACCTTTAAGGATCAAGAGAATGAGGGCTCTACTCTAGGGAAGACAAAGTGTGATCTGGAGTAAGAAAACTGAGAATGCTTTGTAGCAGAGCTTCCTTCCTCTCTGGGGTCCATGCTCACAGCAGACTTCCATGCTAAGTAATCCCTACCTAACACTACACCACATGTACCTAACATATGTGTTGGGATCAGGCAACTGATAAATTGCAACCCTGCTTTGCCCTTTGTCTTAAGAGGTCTAATCTCATCTTTTGCTGTTCTAAACAATCCATGACCAGACTTCTTGGTAACCCATTTAAATGTTTGAACTAAAATGATAGATTTGATAACAAAGACATCTATTCTCTACCATTTTCATCAAAAATTTGCTTATAGTTTTAACAACAAAATTAATAATGCAAATGGAAATGTAGCAATAGTTCTTCTACAACCCCATTTACATTAATTTTTAGATAAAATTTTGGCTTTTCTTAAGACTTATTCCATCAAGTAAACATGAAAAAATCATTATATTAAGTTTCTCCAAAAGTCATGTTGAATTTATTATTGATATTTCGTTAAATGTATGCTAATTTAAAAAGAATCTATCATGGCTCTACAGTAAACAGTAAGAAAAAAATTTTTTTCTTCCAAGGAAATATTTCCATGTACTGATATTCAAGTTTTCTTCTCTGTTGGTAGTCGCAGAGCCCACACATTTCTCCTTAAGTTAACTCCTGGATATTTTTATAAATTTTGTTACTATTGAAGTGTCAATTTATTAGTTGGTATTTTGATCTTAGTACATCATAAAACTAAACATTTAAAGCAAAAAGAAGATTGGGTTATAAGCATTTTTTAAAATTATTACTACTACCAGCCTTGACTGGTGTGGCTCAGTGGATTGACTGCAAGCTTGGAGCCAAAAAGTCTCTGGTTCAATTTCCAATCAGGGCACAAGCCTGAGTTGCAGGCCTGGTCCCTGGTAGGGGGCACACTAGGCAACTACACATTGATATTTCTCTCCTTCTCTTTCTCCCTCCCTTCCCCTCTCTAAGAATAAATAAACAAAATCTGTTTTTTAAAGTATTACTACTACTAGAAGTGAAAATTGTGCTGTAAATTTTGCAGTAATTTTGTGCACAACAAAATTTTTATATCACGAAGTTTTATTTAATATGTGTTTTTGAAGGCTTTGTCTCATTTTAATAGTAGTTCACTTCTTTATGTAAGTTACTGATCCAAAACCTTGACATTTTTATTCCTCTTTTATAAAATTGGAACTCATGAGATAAAAAAAATGCTTATGAATATTTAATTCATCCTTCTCATTTTATGCACTATGAAGTAGGCTAAGAAAGATAATATGCCTTGGTCAAGATGAGCCAGTTATTTTTTTTAATGGTCAAATCAGGCAGGTACAGTAAGAGTGGACCATAAAAGAAAGGTGGTTTATCCTTCACAAAACATAGGTTTGCAACTGGGGCTGCCCACATACAAACTAAATAATTGCTCCTCTGCACCTGAGCAGCCTAATCTGTAAAAGCTGTGGACCATAACATTCAACTTGTTTATTTAATCCTCAGGTTTTCCTGAGTATTAAATTAAAAAGTGCATTCAAAATAGATCACTACTAAACACTGACACTGGGCTTCAAAAGTGACCTGTCCCATCTAAATCTGGGGATACGAGGGCTTCCACCAACAGACACAAAAGGGAACTTTCCATGAAGCAAAAGTGATTACATTATTCCAACTACTGCAAGGAAAATAATCTTGATCCTAAGAATCAGTGGAAATAAGATTATGAAGTTGCTTTAATCATAGCAGAAGGCACTTGAACTTGAAGCCCTAAGAGGGTTAGTGACAGGTATGCTGGCACTGGTGTGGAGATTGCCATTGAGTTTGGAGCTTGTTTTCACCTGAGGGATTGCAGGGGGCCTCACCCTGAACGTGGGTAGTTTTCATTATGACTTGAGTTTGGAACCATAGTTAATAACCTAGGATCACAATTTTTGTCTCCCTATTTTTCCAGGCCAGGCCCTGAAAAGCATGATTTACTTTTGACTTTTATCTATAGAGGGCCCTGTAGCTGATCAGTGTTCTCTCCACCCCAGATACCACCCCATGCAAATCTGCTGCATGAATCTTAGGTTTCTTTCCAGGAGTCCAGGCCTGGAAGGACACAGGAGACCAGCACATGCTGCATAAAACATAGTGTACTGGGAGGCAACGACTCAGACACACGCCAGATCCAGGAAAGCACAGCATCCGGTGGACTCTTAAATAATCAATTCTGACAATTACGGATGGAGCAGAATTTACACACAGGAAATGTCAATCAGTGAACGTCTCTGTGTAATATCAGGAAGGCTCACTTTGCTAACCCAGGAACTTCAATTGTCACTTGTTAGAAGCAGCTGATTATGTTTGTTTGTTGCTTGTCTACCTGGTAATTTTCCTGCTCTTTATGTTGTGTTCAGTTCAGATTATTCCCGGAGTAATCTTATTTTGCTGGTCATCTATATACTAAAAGGAATATGCTACTCAGATCCACAGTGCTCAAAAACAGTTCTCCAGAAAATATTTTCTAACATTTGACATGAATCCAAAAATAAATAACCATCATGGTCAGCATGGCTTTGGAGTTTATTCAACTGTAACCGTCTCAGTACCTAAAAAGGATAAGCTAGGTAAGTAGCTGTGTTTATGGAAGGCCTCCTCACCCCTAAGCAAAAAAAAAATCACATGTGTTGTTCAAAGTGCGCGCAATTTTTTATTTCTCCCCACATTAAGTATTACCTTCTCGTATAATTTTGCTTCCTATTTCATTTAGGAACACTTAAGCTATGCGGTATGTGTTGTTTTAATAAAATTCCCTCTCTATCTGAAAACAGCTTTGTAACCATATTGACCTTCATTCATACATCTATACTTAGTATAAAATCACTAGGAAATCATCAGGGAAAAAATTGTTATGTAATTTCTCAAAAAGGTAATATTTCTGTGTTCAAAACACCACAAGAAAACTGAAACATAAAATATAAGCTGGAACAAAATCAAGGCTACTACCCTTTGTAAATGCAAATATGTTACAATACGAGTGAAAACTATTATCCCAAAAGAAAAATGGGCAAACAATACAAATGGGAAATTTACAAATGAAGGAACAGAAGTGGCCATTGAGCATAACAAATACTGTTTACCTTCGATGTTAACTGAATAATGGACAGTGAGGCAGCAATGAATGCAGACAATGACAAATTAAAACACAGTTTTACATCTCATCAGATTGCTAAAGTCAGCATGAGAATGTGGAGAAATGGGTTGTGCCATACTTTGCTGGCAGGAGTGCCGTGTTATGACTAGTGTGGAGAGTGTTTTGTCAGTAGCTTTTAAAATCAAAATGCAGACATCTTCTCACCCAAGGATTTTACTTTTAGTGATTGTCCTCTAAAGGTATTTGCACACAAATATGTGGAGACATGCACAGGATGTTCACAAGCATTGCTTGTTTTCATCAAAGCTTAGAAATGTGGTAGAATGTGACATTGCAGTTACAAGGTTTTCAATACACATATGTGCGTGTGGAATATTAGAGAGCAATTAAAAGAAACTTTTTAAAGAATGTATTTTTTAAGTACATAATGAAGAGATCTGAACAGAGTATTGTAGCCCTGGCTGGTGTGGCTCAGTGGATTGATGAGGACCTGTCGAACCAAAGGGTCGCAGTTCGACTCCCAGTCAGGACACGTGTCTGGTTTGCAGGCCAGGTCCCCAGGGGGAGGGCACGGGAGAGACAGCCACAGAGTGATGTTTCCCTCTCTCTCCTTCCCTTCCCCTCTCTCTAAAACTAACTAAATAAACTCTTTAAAATTTTTTTTTAAAAATAAGCAGAGTATTGTTGAGTGAAAAAGCCAATGACAGAATATGGGTACAGTATTTTACAATTTATATAAATTTATAACACACATGAATAATACATTACTTGGAGTTCATGGTGACTATAATAATAAAGTGTACTTTTATTTTACCTGCATATTTTGTTTCTTCTGTTAAAAGGAGACAAAGAAAATCTTATAAAACATTACCATCATTTCCATGCCTGGGGATGGTATTTTTCATTTTTTTTTTATTTTAAGAAAGTGAAGAAGCCCTGACTGTTATAGCTCAGTGGATTGGGCACAGGCCTGCAAACCACAGGGTTGCTGGTTTGATTCCCAGTCAGGGCACATGCCTGGGTTGTGGGCCAGGTCCCCAGTTGGGGACGCATAAGAGGCAACTACAAATTGATGTTTCTCTCCCTCTTTCTCCTTCCCCTCTCTCTAAAAATAAATAAATAAAATATTTTTTTTAAAAAGAAAAAGAAAGCAAAGGAAAATATTATTATGAAAAGTTAAGAAAGATATATTGACCAAGAATATAAATAGGTAATCTACAGAAGAGAAGTACAAGTATGAATATTATCAACCTCGCTGTTAGCCAAAGGGTTGCACATGAAAGCCACTGTTGCTATCGATGTTGGATAAAGTGTGCAGTGCAGAGTGGGCGTGCTGCCCAAGGAAGCCTGGGTCAGGCTAGGCAAGGCCCCTCTCCTGTGCTTCCTCTTCCCCCACCACCCACTCACCCTGGCAGAGCCAGGGCAGGGGACTGAGGAGAGGCAGGCAGATTGAAAGAACAAAGAGAAATGGAGTAGAATACATGCTTTCCTTCTGCTGGTCCCCAGGGCCACAAGTCAGTCCTGATATCAGGGAAAGCACAAGTTTTGAATTACATAAGAAGTTTTAAACTTGACTTTAGGACTTTTCTACATATGAACATGTGACTTAATAACCTTACTATGAATATTCTTACAACTGAATGTGACAGATCCAAGATGACATCATGGGACTTGGATAGGAAACTCGGTCCCATATAGTTGAAGGCACTGGTAGAAAAGTTGAAATAAAACACCATCTACCAATAGCCTAGATAAGCCGAAGCCCAGAAATTTGAAAGGTGAGTCCCATTCTGAGAGTCAGCATCTGTCTGGCTTGCCCAGGCCATTAGGCTTGTTCTTTGCATGGTAATTATTAACAATGTTCCCTTTCCTTCTCAGAAGTGCCCCAGCCTGGGTGAGGACAAAACTCAGGAGGATTAAGCCATTTGTTCAAGGACAAACAGCTAAATAGAGGCAGCACCAGAATTTGAACCAGGCCTGTCTGGCTCCCAACTCTGGGTCCTTTCCACTGCTATTAAGTATTACTAATCTAGACTAGCAGCCTGAATCAGTAAAGTTTTGTGAATGAAGTTTAAGAAAAATGAATTACAACTATTACTTTCAAGACTATACCATACTCTATACTTAAGCCAATAATTGTTGGCACATAAAAACCCTTGGGGATTGGTCTTAATGAACAAATAAGATGTGCACACAATGTAAGCATCTGGTTTTAAAGAGATTGAAATATGTATTTTCTTAAGTATATCAAACACTTAGGGTTTACGTTTTCCATTTGCCTACATGTTTTCCCCATTAGCCAAACAAAGGTAAAAGTCTATGTTTAAGTGGTCATAAATTTCAAGTTAGTACAGTTCAGACTGAATTGTTTTTATGTATATTAATAAAATTAATGAAATGGGATCACTGTTCATAAAACCTTAAAATATCAAGCAGTAATTTTAATACCATGTAAAACAGTGTAAACTGTAAAAATTATGTATCACTTCCTTTTAATATCAAATTACAAAATCATGGCTCTTTATAAAGAGAGAGAAACTCAAGTGTGCATTTGCAAAGAATTCTTCCTTCGGGACATGTTCTGAAACATTAAAAACGTCTCTGAAAACCACACACACCTCACCGTGAATGTAGTACTTGCACACGCCTGGATGTGACTGTTTGCTGATATAGTTAATCTTACATTATATCTGTAAACATGCTATTTATTACTTTCTTTGAGATTAAAAAGAAATATTTCCCAAACTAGGAAACAGTTTTTCAATTTCCATCTCTCTGAACCATGTCTTGGAGGGAAGTGACCAGGAGCTCTGCCCTAAGATTCTGTTTCCCCTGCACCCCTGCTCTGTGGCGTGGCCTTGGGGAAACTGTCTAACCTCTCTGAGCCTCCTCAGTTTCCTTTCATGTAAAACTGGTAAATGCTGCTCTCACAACATTTAATTAGGCTGAAAACACACAGGGAGCTGATATGTGTGCAGCAGAGTCTTCCAAAGTACTTTCGGAAACAGTCTTCTTTTGTCAAAGGACTATGCAAATTCAGAGTATTATTATTATTATTATTATTATTACTAGAATAAGCTTCTTTTGAAAAAACACTAACCTTAATCAGCAAAAAATACTACCTAATGTGGGGCTCTCAGAATTCCAAAGGAGGAGCAAAGAAAGGGGGAGGACAGGCTAGGAGTGGTGGGAGGTAGAATTAGAAGACCCCATGGAAGAATGAATCAATTCCCAGCAGATCCCTGCTTTTCAAAATGTGCACGTGTTGGGGTGGATAAGTCCTGAGGAAAGCTTGCAGTCTGACAAGTTCAACCGCAGTTGCCAATCTCTACAGAGCTGCTAACCAAGCCCTCTTGAGCTTTGGGAGGGAACTCCCGCCTTGGCCCAGACTCAGCGTACTCTGCAACTGATCTTCCCTGAGCCCCGTAATGAAGGCTGACACTTGGCAAAGGCAAGGAGCAGAGGCACATGCTCTTAATGAGCTCTCATTCCTGAAAGGCTTTGGCATGGAAGGAGCACATCTCCTGCCATGTGCTTCCTCCCCGTTATCTGCCCGGTTCTCAGGGCACCGGAGGCTGCAGTTAGTTACAGACAGAGATGCCACATCAGGCCACATCTGGCTGGAGACTCTGGAGATCAGCCTTCATGACCAGGATTCAGTTGGAGGGGAGAACAGGCAATTTTCACCACAAAGTCCAAGGATCCTTCCTAGTCTGAGTGCTCTGAATGTCTTCTGGATGGGCAGGTAACAAGGCACACCCTTGAGAGTCACCAAGTCTCATGTCATATCCAGTCTTCTGAGTCCTACCCTGAACATTGCTCTCATTGGCTCAAGAAGAGAGCATTCCTTTGCTCAAAATGTCTCAACAAATGGCTGCCTGAGTGGCTGTTGCTCCAGAGCTTAAATGGGTTTGCAAATTTATCATTTCAGCAAATGCGGATCCGTGCCTCTGATGGTCTGGCACTCTTCTGCCTTCTTTAAAGGTGGCAGCCTTCATCAGAGTTGGAGTCAGTTCTTGCCTTTACAGAGCCTGAATTCTGCTAGGAGAGAGAAAACAGCCATTCCATTAACAATAGCTCCCCAGAGCATGCTTAGTGCCTGCAGAAAACAGGGGTGCTGTGACAGAATAAAGGTGTCTGGGCACTGTGAAGAACACTGTTAAGAGGGTGGTCAGGAAGAACTGCTGAGCAGCAGCCTCTGAGCTGAGCTATGCTGGATGGCAGGGCATGGCCATGGTGAGCACGAAGGAGAGCATTCATGGGAGAAGAATGCTTCTGCTTATGGAAGGAGGAACCTCCAAGAGGGAGAACTGGTGTGCAGGTGCTTTATACACAAGGCACAGCATGGGCATGTTTTATCTGCATTATTAACTTTATTTGGATGGTCCATATCCAGTGCTTTTATGAGCAAGTTTTCTCCAGAAGGAAGCTGGCTGGGGAATCCCCCCACTGCCACCATGCCTATGTAGTTGGTGCCTTTTGCTTATCATACAGCACCGTCATAGTGGATTTTTAGGTAGAGAGGTTTTGCATAAGATGGGCTCCCTATAAATATTTGCCAAATGTATGATTGAAGGAGGCAGAGTGGTAGTATAGAAGAACGTACTTCCATGGTTGCCCAGGAGAGAGAGTGACTGAAATTCTTTACCCAGTTTTACTGAGATGTAATTAAGCACCAACACTGTAAATGTGTAAGGTCTGTGGCAGGACATACCCAAAATTCTTGTTGCACGCTTCCCAGGGGAGTGAGCAAGGCCCAAGGGCATCTGTCACCAGATGTGCATCCCTGAGATGCTTGGGTTTGTCCCATCTACTTCTCCAGGCCTGGATTCAATGAGCTGCTGGGACGTTCTCAGTTACTCTTTTTTTTCCCAGTTGGGAGGAAGGAGCCATTTTCTTTATGTAGGCAGAACTCAATCTCTATTAGTTATAACAGGAGGTGTAATGAAATACTTGCTAAGTAGAAGGTAAAAGGAAAAGGAAGAATGAAAAAAAGAAAAGCTGAGAAAA
Source organism: Tonatia bakeri (assembly GCA_004024845.1). Classification (NCBI taxonomy): domain Eukaryota; kingdom Metazoa; phylum Chordata; class Mammalia; order Chiroptera; family Phyllostomidae; genus Tonatia; species Tonatia bakeri. Next base: position 24,719 of record PVIA01003809.1, read on the forward strand.
GTGTAAGAGAGGAGACTAAAAAGTCTAGTCCTTAGATGCTAATATCCTTTTTACAATGGTCTTTCGCTATCACTGGTGCCTTGATTTCATGAATGAGACTCCCAAGAACAAGGCTAATATGTAGGTCATATCTAAGTTTGGATTTCATATGGCAGTTATCTTATATTATTTGAAATGCCAATTGATTATTAAAAACATATTTCTTTAGCTTTGACTACCATGTAATAGACAGGTAACTATTATACCGTTGTTAAATCTCAGTAAATACTGCTTATTGGAAACACATTTCCTTCAACTCAACAATATGATTATGTATGTATCTATTACAGAAATCCTGAAACTCTATCAATTTGTGCCAAGAACACATCTCTCTTCTCTTGAATTCATAAGGCTCAAGATATTGTCTCAAACTGAGCACTGTGAAATCCCCAGCGAGCGTCTCGGTAATGCACGATGACTGCTGCAGCGAGAGTTTGGCAGTTTGTTTAATCGCTCAGGATAATGACGGGAAACAAGAGCACTCCACACATTAAAAGCAGATTTGTTCAAAGCATGTTGGCCACTTTGTGTCTAGACTGAACTACTGCTGGCTCAAATGTTCGGGACAAAACTTTGTAGCAGCAAAACCCTTTCAGGGGCAAATGAGTCACTCCATGGCCGGGCGTGTTTTTCTACCCAGTGGATCCATGGCAGCGCTCCTGCCTTGCTGGACTTGGGCTCAGCTCTGCGGCCCTGGGCTCCAGCCCGGGGTGGAGCTATGTAATTAAAGAAGAAACAGAAATGGGGTTTAAAGAGATGAAAAAGCTAAACTGTCACCTACTCTAATATATTCATGCTATACAGATGAGCAAACTGAGGTGACTGGCTAGTTCAGGGCCATTTTCTCACATTTGGGGCCATTTACCCTCTTTGATGAGTGTAACAGGTACACAAAGTCTAAACATTACATTTTTTGTCCACTAGAGGAAAAGAGGCTTTAATTCTTCTGGAATTGAACAGAGTGTGAAAGACATTCACTGTTTTATCATTTTATTTATTTGCTGCTTCATGTTGGTTTCGAAGAGTACCAAAAACTGTGATTCATATATGGTCCTTGTGAAGCCCAGCGGACAGCCAGCTTGCCAGTGGGTAAAGTATTGCAATATTTTTTCCTACAGGCTGGTACACAGATGTTTCCCAGAGTGGCTGGAGGGCCCCCATCACCATCCTCGAACAGAGGCCCCCAAAAAAACTTTCCCACCACCTTGCATCTACAAAGTTGACATTTTAGAGCAGTGCCTGTCCCTTATGACTGGTCAGTGCCCATGCATTATGTTATCACACATTTTGAATCTCTGTCCTGGATGTGACAATAGACTTGGCTAGAGACTGACGTAGTCCTAAGAAAATGAGAGACGGTCTCTCATATAATCTACATAAGCATAATTAATACAATGCCATAGATACCAAATATGACAACCTAGTTTTCTTATAGCAATAATAGGTTTTGAGTGCCTGTTATGTTATAAACTCTCTTCAATGCTCTTGATGCACATTAACTTAATTAATCTTCACATCATCACATCAGTCCTATGAAGTTGGAGGGGTTTTTTTTGGCAGATGGAAGAACAGAGAGGTGAATTCACTGGCCCCAAATCAAACAACTAGGAAGTGGTGGGGATTTGGCAAGACTGGAGCCAAAGCCTTTGAACCTGAACCTGAGCTCCTTGTCTACCTTCACACCCTCTTAGGAGTGGTATGCAGATTGTGACTATAGATTCGGGTTTGTTGTGCCTTCTAGGTAGGAATAAGTCATGTAGGGAGAGTTTGACCAAATTATTATTGTGACTTAATCCCACAATTAAATGCTCTAGACAGGCATCCTTGTTTATCTAGCTTGAACCTTTTAGAAATAAATTCATTTTTTTTCTGTTCTGTGAGTGATTTGGATCAGTGAGTAAATTGTTGAATTGAAACTAGATGTGAGTTGAGGATAAAAGACCACACAGTGTGTGGCCCCACTTATAGGTAATGTCCAGATTAGCAAATCTGTAGGGGCAGGAATGTGTTGGGGGCTTCCAGGGACTGAACAGGGGAGACTCGAGAGTGACTGCCGAAGGTTAGGAGGTTTCTTTTTCAGGTGGTGAAAATGTTCTGAAATTAGCTAGTACTGAGTTGCAACACAAGGGTAAATATTCTAGTTTATAAATTATATCTTAAGTTCAAAATAGAATTTTTTAAAAAGAATTGAGTGAAGGGTCTCTGTCAGAAGGCCCATCACTACTGAGGCTACTTTGGTCAGGGTAGGTATTTTGACCTTCAGCTATTTGAGAATAAAATATATCTACAAAAAAAGAGAGAACTCGTACTGCACTAATGGTAGTAAATAATTTTTGATCAAGAGAAATGTGCAGAAAATATCTTATTCAATCAAATATGATGAAGAATTGCTGAGTCAGCACCACGTGCAAGGCGCAGTGCTGGGTGGCGGCTGACTCTGAAGCCATGATAGTTCTGAGGGACGACTGATAAGTTAGAAGGGGTGGCGGGCCCATCTCATGATGAAGGTGTAGAATCGCCATCAGGGTGTGACTAGGTACCTCCTCAGAGCTGTTCTTCAGTGACTGAAAGCTGCCTGGAATCTCCAGTTACCAGATCTGGATGACGAATTTTGTTGGAATATCTAGGAAAGATCTTTCTCCCATTGCTTCACTGGTGCTCAGTGACATCACATGCCACTGATAAATCATTCAGAGTGCCATAGCAATGATGTGAGGAAGTGACCCCATGCTCAGGCTTCTCTCCAGCCCATGATGGTGTGCACCCATTGAGCATGAGCACTGACCAAAAAAGGCTGGGCCACCACAGAATAAAGGAAAGTAAATAATCTGAAGAAGAAGGAGGAGGAGGAGGAAGAGGAGGGAGGGAAGGAGAAAGGAGAAGGGGAAGAAAAAGATTTAGAGCTAGGCTGTGGTGACTACTGATAAAATATCCTTCATCCACACCTAAAAATACCTTCTTGGGGATGGACATGCTCAAAATGTTCCCACCCGTGCCCTCTCTCCCACTGCGGAAACATCTTCCCTGTCTGTCCTCTGTCACCTTCAGTCACAAGACACTCTCCCACCACCTAACACTTAGAAATAAAAACCCCGTTGTAGCCAGCCACAATCAAAACTTCATTTTTATGTTTAAAGTCGCTTACTTGTATGCTCACAAATAGTTAAACTTATAAACACGTCATGAATCTTTTATAGCAAAAGATTTTTAATAAAAAGAAAATTAAAGTAAACAAACTTCATCTCACTTCCAACACAGTCCCCATACTTCCTTCTTTGCACGTGACTGACCCATGCCCTAGGCACGGCCTTGGGGAAGGGCTGCATGCCCCGGCCACTCCCCTGTGCTCTCCTCATTCTCCTTCCCCTTCTCCCTCTACTGCTTCTAGTTCTCCCGTTACCAAAGGAGGAAAGGGCAAGTACCTTGTAGCCTGAGACAAGATCTTTACCTTCAGGCTTGACCTTGAGAGTACTCTGGGTGGTGGGTATCTGTGTGAGGGCCATTCTGGGGGTAAGGAGAGAGGTTCTCCACAAGCAGGTGCATAAGTTCTCACTGCATTCTTTGCTGATGGGGTACATAGATATACACCCACATATTTTTTCCAATGCTGTATTAATCATGCCTTTTTATTTTCTGTCGTTCTGATTCTTTGACAGTTTGGGGCCTTGCAGTCTCTGGAGGAACACCCCTCCCAGGGTTAGCCAGTTCCTAGAGAGAGTAAAGAGTTCACCTGAAGGTGTGCGTTTCATATGCAAATTAACCCACAGAAGTCCTGACCCTAGCACTTTTCTCATACTCAAGGGCAGTATTCCCCTGCCCTAATTACCCCAAGGCCAGGTACAGACCACTAGGACAGCCCTGACACACCAGAGCATGCTAAAAAAGTATTCAAATTAGCCAATGATGAGTCCACTTACACTAGATCACCCATTTCTTCTTGGGGAAACCACAAAAAAAGGCTCCAGCCCACCCCCTCCTCCTCACAGATCCCGGGACTTCCCTGTGTGGCCCCATGACAGGGTGGGCCCCCCCACATTGGGCACTGTGAATAACAAACTCTCTTTTCAATGGCAGTTGTCTCTTGGTCCACTGGCCTTGAGATAATAAAAGCACCTTTGCTTACCTGGAAATGAGGAATCTACACAGCCTTTTTGTGGTAGGCAGTTAGACAGGCCTGGGCAGAGCAAGATACAGAGCAAGACCAGGTACAGAGGGTCACCAAGGTGGAAGGGCAAGCCTGGGAAAACAAATACCTCACCCCTAGGTTGACCTTTCTTCCCTCAGCCTATCCCTGATCATGCAGTTTAGACTTCCTAACCTTTCATATCAGTGGTCACGCAGGCTGGCCCCTCCCCTGACATGTCACTGGTCTTGTGGGTTAGACTCCTTTAGAGGGGTACAAAGAAAAGGACTAGAGAAGAGCCCTTAGGCATTAAGCCCCCAGGACGATGAGGTTCTGGCCCACATCAAATGCCCCTAGGCCTCCGTTGTGTTCCAGCTCCAGGCCCAGAACAGCAGCAAAACCAGACAAGTGACTCTGAAGCTGACCTTAGAACAAGCTGCATTGATTAATGACTGCCTACCATAGCACTGACAGACAAGTGGAGTCCAGGATCCTGAAAGGACACACCAGGAAAACTGATGAATATTCTATTGAAATCCTCCCCTGGGAACTCCCCTAAAATCTCCACCTTTAAAAGCCCTTAGGGCAAAGCACCCAGCATGCTCGCCCTCAGGGGAGCACACCTGCACCCTTCCCCACCGCTTCCTCCCCTCCCCCCAAGCATGTTATCTTTACCCTTCTCCTTTCTCAGCTTCAAGGGCCTTACTTTCCCTCTGTAATTAGTTTCCTGATGCCATTTCTTCTACCACTTACTTCTACCTCTGTGACTTTCTAAATAAGTTTTCTCTTACAGTTTGAGTCTTGGCTCTGAATTCTTCCCTACCCAGAACTCAAGTACTTAAGTTACTGAACCATGAACTGGTCTGACTCCACAGGTCTACACCACGTGATGCTCTCACTGCTGCCAGTATCCCCATGCACCTTCTCTTTCCCCTGCCATCACAGCTGATCAAACAAGATTCTCACTGCACATTCCCTGGAAGAAGAATATCTCCATTGGTGCCCTCCAATGCCCTGGATCTCTCGTTAGGTTCCCCCAAGGAACCAGCTCGCTGCACCCAGTTCTGGTGACAGCATGCCCACAAGCTTCTGGGCTTGAGGCAAAGGGGTACAATGCCAGGCTCCCCTGCTTTCAGACCCTCAGTCCTGAAGAGTGATTGGGCAGGGGCGCAGTGGGAGAACATCAGGGTGGTGGGGAGCTCTGCCAACCATTGACAATGACTGCTTACTCAAATACATCCTCTAATTCCTAGTCTCCCTCCTACAGGCTGGTGGGGTTAGAGTTGCAGGACAAATTCATTTACCTTCTGGTGAGTTTTGCAAGCACGCGCCTGGCAGCAAATGTAGGGACTTCCCTTTAGAATGTAAGGATACTTATTTCTCGAAACCACTGTAAGCACTCAGGCTCCAGATGCACTTTCAAAAAACAGGGATTCCTTTTCACGATGAAAACCTCCGCCAAGTCAGTCTGCTTTCTGCTTAAACACACACACCTACACAAACATGTGGAAAATACATGCATGTGTACAGGTACATACCAGTATATACATGTGTACATATGTGTATAATTGTATCTGAACCCAGTCTATGTTAACATCTAGACATTGTTGAACTTTCCATATCATTACACATGATTCCACAGCAGGATTTTGAATGGCCACATAGTAGTCCTTCATGTGGTTATATAATAATTGTTACATATGCATTGTTTCTCATTTATATTGTTATAAATAACATTCCCATAAACAGTCTTTATATAAATATTTTTTAACCACGATATTTTTTCTAATGTTTTTATGGCTGACTCAAAGAATGTGCACTCTTTGGGTTATTGAAACATTAAAAATTGATCCTCTTAACGTATTTTACCAGTTTAGTCTACCACAAGCAATCTAAAAGAGTTGTCACATCTTCATCAGCAATAATAACAATTATCATTTCTGTAAAAACACAAATATGTGACTGTATTAATTATTTTATGATCCTATTCTTTTACTACTATTAATGCATTTTTCCTATGTATATGTTATTTGTATTTCTTTCTCCTATGAATTACCTACATTTTCTTTGTCAGATAACTTTTTTATCCTCCTTTGTCATAAATTTCACTTTGATAAAATTAAAAAGAAATCTAATGCACACCTGTATACAGCTGATGGTTATTTATCATTTCAAATACTTGCATTGTCTTTTTAAATATTTTTTAAACTACAGAAAAATTAAAGTTCTCTCCATTACCCCTCTCCTGTCTTATCTCCTCACCCTAAAACTAAGGAAACTCCTCCCACTAATTTAGTTTGCATCTTTTCCATCTTTTTCTTGTTTACTCCTATGTACTTCAATCATGCAACTATAAAGCCTATATAATATATTATTTGTGGGCATGTTTAAACACATGTTAGAATTTTGTATCCATTATTCTGCCATTTGCCTTTTCGATCAAGTTTATGTTTTTAGATCTATCTTTGTTGACATAATTGTGGATGTAGTTTATCTCTTTTAGCTACTATATTAAAATTCATTATGCTTAAATATCAAGTTTCTTTAGGCATTCATCATTTGGGTGTTTGATGCATTTCCTTTCTCCTTCTGCACCCCAGATTCTGCATTTAACTCCAGTGTGCAGGGTTTTCCCCACACCAGTAAGCAATTTTCTGACACCAGCTGAGTGTCCTATAATTCAGCCCAGTGCTGATACTGAGTACCTGAAGAGAGTATCTGGCCCCACAGTCCCAGTCCTGTAAGACTGCTCACCTGCCCGCCCACCAACGGACACACACTTCAGATGCCAGTGGAAAACCCAGATCATCACCTTTGCTTCTGACTGGCTATCGATCAGAGCCTCCAATCATCCCCTTCTGGGGTTTGCTTATTTGCTAAAATAGCTCAAAGAACTCAGAGAAATAGCTTACTTACTAGACTATCAATTTATTTTAAAAGACGATACCTCAGACAACAGCCAGATGGAAGAGATGCATAGGCCAAAGTATGAGGAAAGGGCGTGAATCTTTAATCCTCTATGAGCATGTCATTCTCCCTGAATTTCCATGCACTCACCAATTCAGCAGCTCTCTGGACCCCTTCCTTTTGGGGGTTTCTGGATGCTTCATTACATAGGAATGGCTGACTAAATAATTGGCCATTGGTAATTGAACTCAATCTCCACAATCTTCCCTTCCCAGATATCAGGGGATGGGACTGAAAGTCCCAACTCTCTAATGACATGATTGGTTCCCCTGGTGACCAGCACGCCCCACCCCAATCTTTAGGGCATCCTCAAAAGTCACCTCACTCATATAAACACAGTTGAGGTTGGAAGGGGCTTATTATGAATAACAATACCTCTATCTCACCTTCATGGATCTGAAACCACTTCCAAAACTGAGGATGAAAGATTGAAGTTGCATGAAAGATGCTCCCATTGCTCTTAAGGATTAGGGAATTGCAAGAGTTTTGGGAGCTCTAGGTCGGGAATCATTTTCATTGGGTATCTTGCGTGTATATAAGAGGTATCACATGTTGTTAAACTTCTGTTTGTTTTTCTTTTCTATTTTATTTCTCTTTTGTTAGTGTTAAACTTTTATTGCATGGGGGAGGGGCATCTCAGCCAAGAACCTACAAGGGTGGAAGGAAAATATTTACTTTTTCCTCCCCTCTATGGCAGATTAGAATCAATGCAGTCTTTCCCCAATGCCTTTATTTTAACCACTTTGTTTCTTCCACTGGCACTTCCATGGCACATTGCTCTCTCAAAGAAAAAGATCAGGAGCTTTACTACTTGTCTTGAAATGCCACACCCAATAATCAACTGGTATTATATGGTCAATTCTGTACATATTTTGTAATCAGACAGACATCAGAATCCAGAGCCAATGAATACAGCTTTGAATCCACGTTCTGCCAGAAGGAAGTGACTTAACCCACCTCCCCAGGCCTTCATCAGTATAAGGATTATTTCTGGAGGCGATAAGATAACATATAAGATGTTAAGCACAGTACCTGGCGCAGAGTAGATGTTTCAAAGATTTATGTAAAGCAGCGAGTTTTGCGATGTGTGTGAAACCCCTAACCTAGGTGAAGATGGTGAACTCTGGATTGGAATCCCACCTCTGCCATCTTCTAGCTGTGTGACCTTGGCCATGTGTGACTTAGCTTCTCCATGCTACAGTTCTTTCTATCTAGAAAAATGGGAATCATAATAATAAGGACCCCCTAGTATTGGTATCAAAATTAAATAAGTCATTTTTGTTAAAATACTTAAAACAGAGCCTTCCACATAGAAATCATTAAATAGGCATTATATATAAGTTCTGTTGAAACTAAAACTATCTATAACAGTTAACACAACTTTACTATTTTACTTTTTATTTATTTGTATTATTTATTATTTTTATTTTCAAATAAAAGGTTATTTTATTTATGTATCGCCCAGTTCACTTACATGTCAAAGTTTCACCTTTGAGCTTAATGATTACCTTGCAATTGTAGTATTTGGAATGTTTTCTTCCATTGAGGATGCCATTTTTCATCCAGACCCAGTCTTCAGAGATGCCTTGAGAGAGAACAAATGGATTTCTGGGGACTATTTCCATACTGGTTGATAGTTTAGTCCCAGGAAAGTTTTAATGTAATAAAGACTGTTCTATAATTTTCCTCATACCTGATTAGAAGACAAGAAAACTTTCCCTAGGTCTACCAGACAGGTCTATCTATGAAAAACTAAGACCAGGAGCTTGACTAGTGAGGAGAAACTTTAATAGGAAGAAGAGAATGATACTGAATTAATATGTAATATAGAACTACTATATGTTAAGCACATAGCAAACACTTAGGAGCCAGTTAGTGCAGACAAGCATGAATAGGTCTATCAGCGGGGTCTACAGCATAGGATATGTGACTGAAAAACTCCATGAATACCTGTAGGAAAAAGACAAGATAAAACTATATGTCTCTGTGGTTTCCCCTGCATGGCATGCATGGCAGCAAAGAGGTGAGTGTCACATTGTTCGAGGTGAAAATGACACCAGGTTTCAGACCAGTGGAATCAGACCAGACCTTGGGTTCTGCAACCTCAGTACTTGAGTTCTGACTATGAAAGAATTCAGAGCCAAGACTCAAACTATAAGAGAAAGTTTATTTAGAAAGTCACAGAGGTAGCAGAAGTGAGCCATAGAAGAAATGGGTTCAGGAAACAAGTGACAGAGGAGAGAGAATGGCCCTTGGAGCTTAGGAAAAAGACAGAAGTAAGGAAAATGTGCTTGGGGGTTGGGAGTGAGGAAAAGCATGGGTGTGCTCCATAGAGAGAGCTGTGTTGGGTTCTCCATCTTATGGGCTTTTGAGGGTGGGGATTTTAGGGGCAGTTCCCTGGGGAGGATCTCAATAGAATATTCACCAGCTGTCCAGGTGTGTCCTTTCAGGGTCATGGTCTCCACTGATTGGTCAGCACCAGAGGAGGAGGTCATTAGTCAGTGCAGCTATTCCTGAGGTCGGCTGATGTCTGTTCTGGTTTTGCTGCTATTCTGGGTCTGGGGCTGAAACACAACAGAGGCCTGGATGTCATCCCTCTGGGTTAGTGCCTAAGGGAGTGGTCATGCCAGGGCCCACATGGGAGTTGCATAAGGCCACTCTTTAGCCCCTCGATTCTCCTCTAAGGGGGTCTACCACATGATTAACAACCTGCCAGGGGAGGAAAGGTTGGGGGTTTAAAACCTCATGACTAGTCATATATGCTAAGAAAGGGAAGGTCATCTGAAGGCAAGGTCCTTGTTTTCCCAATTTTGCCCATTGCTGGGCACCAGGGACTTTCTGCCTTGGTGACTTTCTGTATCTGGCACACTGTCCTGCTCAGCTTAGGCCTAACTGCCTACCACACTATGAGCCAGTTCTGCCCCATATTAATGCAAGAATTGCTGTAAGGGGCAAATATATTTGAGTACCAGTGTGGGCATTTTTTATTGCCCTAGACTCATGTATGTCAAAAGACAACTATAATGATTTCTCTGCTTACTTCACAGCTTGTAGAAAATAAAATAAGTGATGCAAAAAAAATAATATGTAAGAAGCAATGTGTTATTTAAATGTAAACTATTTTGTGTCCCCTTTGGATTCATTCTGTGTATAATTAAGTGCAAACAGATAGATATACTTGCTAACTAAATGCATTTCTAACTTCCCCTCATTACAAAATTATATATTGCTGAAAAATTGAAAACAGAATAGTGCTGAGAACATGAAAAACAAAATGAAACAAAAAACAAATTCACATCTTATCATTTTATCATAGAGCTTTATATATATGTACATATGTATAAACACACACACACACATATGAGCTAATTCTTACAAGTAAGTCAACCTCTCTGAGACAGATGATAGATAGTTCGAGTTCTGGTTGCTTTCCTAGGCTCTGACTCTCTGGAATGGAGGACGCTGGGGAATATAAAGGGGTCACTGAGAGACAGACTAGGCTGAGGTACAAGACTGTCTGCACATGATTCCCTGGTTAGCTGGTTGGCCAGAGGGCTCTGAGTGCTGTGCATTATGTCCTACCGCACCAGCCCAAATGTCTAATAAAGGTGCTGCACACAGAGATGCTTGGCATGCATGGTGAGTTAGGGACTTCATCCAAAAACTGGAGAGTGCAATCTTCTAGACTGGCTTCAGGTAGAAAGGAGGGAGCAAGGCCATGTGCAAAACTGGACTAGTAGGTTCAGAGTTTAGTGAGGTGAGAAGACAGGAGCCTTTAAGACACCATGAAAAGGAAAATCCCTAACATCCTCAGGAATGTTGAGAAGGTTTCAAACCTCTCACTGTGTGATGGTTCATTTTACATGTCAATTTGACCTGGCCATGGAATGTCCAAATATTTCTTTAAATTTTATTTCTGAGTGTGTATCTGTGAGGGAGTTTCTGGAAGAGATTAACATTGAATCAGTAGACAGAGAAGCAGATCGTTCTCCTTAATGATGTTAGGTAATATTCAATCCACTGAGGGCCTGAATAAAGCCAAAAGGCAGAGCAAGGGAGAACGTGCTCTCTCTGCCTGACTGCTTGAACTGAAAGTCAGTTTTCTCCTGTTGCTAGACTTGGATGAGGCCCTTCACTGTTGGCTCCCGATTCTCAGGTCTCTGGACTCAGACAGGTCTACACTGACCTTCCGGGGCTCCAGCTCCTAGGCTGTAGACCTTGGGACTTCTCAGCCTCCATAATGCACCAGCTATTTTTTTATAATGAACCTTTTACAAATACACATATGCACTTTCTGTTTCTCTGGAGAACTCGGAATATTACACACCAGATATGGTTTAGCAGTTTCAAGTCAATTTCACACGAATCTAAGAATAGTAAAGGAAGGAAATTTTGAAAAGGAAACTAGCTGGGCGTGGTGGAGCATGCCTGCAGTCCCAGCTACGCAGGAGGCTGAGGCAGGAGGATTGCTTTAGCCCAGGAGTTCTGGGCTGCAGTGAGCTATGCTGATGGGGTGTCCACACTAAGTTCAGCGTTACTATGGTGACCTCCCGGGAGCAGGGGGCCGCCAGGTTGCCTAAGGAGGGGTGAACCGGCCCAGGTCGGAAACGGAGCAGGTGGAAAAGGAAACTAAATTGATGCGGTTGTGTTCATGGGCTCCATAAGCCAGCACAACGTGAATGTCAGCACTGCCGTAACTTCGTGTGCGTCCTCACACTCTGGAGGGTTGCAACATCGAGGCTTTATCCAAACGGAACTTCCCACGCGTGTTGCTTTTGTCACCCAGCAATAACCTGTGAACATTTTTTCGTCCTCTGTCTTGTAGATCTCTAATGAGTACATATTAACTTATTGTAAATAAATATTTGCTGAGTGACTAGATAAAAAAATTATATGTACATATTACAGTTTATTTAATCTAGCTACTATTTCTGAACATTCAAGTCTGGCCTGAATCTTTATAGTAATGAGAAACAAAATGGTGATCATCCCTGCACAGATATTTTTATATACGTCTAATCAAGTCCTAAATGTGACATTACTTGGTGATAAGATATGCACATTTTAATGTGTTTGAAATTCATTGCCGAGTTCCCCTCTGGAAATGTTGTTCCAATTTGCATACATACCATTAGAATAGGAGAATGTCCATTTCTATGCTCCCTGCCCAGGGCTCCTGTCCTGACTCCTTTCAGCCATTGCTACTTTGAGACAAAGCAGTATTTCATTGTTGTAATCCCAATTTCCTTGGCTATGAGTGTACTTGGAAAATAATTTTAAACTTGTTTATTTGCCATTTATATTTCTTCATTAGTAATTTGCCAGGTCACATATTTGACCTTAATTTCTACTGTAGTAACTTATTTTTTATGCATTTGTAAGAACTCAATACACTGAAGATAACAACATCTTTTCATTAATCTTTAAGAAAAATTTCCTTGTATATAATTTCTTATTTTTATATTTTGGGGGAACAACATATTTTTAGGTAATCATATATGTGAATACTTTCCCCTTTAATTGCTTAAAAACTATCCTTATCTTGTCATTATTTAAGTGTTAAAATCAATACTTTTAGTTCCTTATATATTTATGTTTCATCATTTCTCTCTATATAACTGAGCTGAATTTTATTTTGTGATATAGTTTATGGTAGGATATTAAGTTAATTATTTTTCAATATTAAATATAATTTATTCAATAAATATATTATTTAATCAACAATTTGAAGTGCTATCTTATTAAATATTAATGTGTATGTATAATATTGTCACCAGAAAGCAACTGGGACCAAGGCAGATCTGCGCCAGTATGGTCTAGAATGGGTGGGTTCTTGATGTTGTGAATGAAAGATTTCACAACCTAAGTCCAGGTGATTTTGGAGTATGTTTATTAAAATTGGGGACAGTGAAACAAAGGAAGGGCTTAAGATGGAAGAGGCAAGATCACAGCAACAGGAGTGAGCCTGGGCAGAGCTACCTTGGCCCTTTAGAAAGAAAGTCACAGAGGCTGGGGCAGTGAGCCAGCTGGACTGTGTGGACTCAGGAAACAAAGAATAGATGCAAAGGAGGCCCCTGAGAATGGGTTCAGGGGTAGCTTGGTCCTAGCTGCCGCTGCTCAAGGTTCCCCTGGTTACACGTCTTGTGGGAACCTTTAGAGCTCAGGAGAAAGAAAGCAAATGTACATGTCTGAGGAGAAGAGGGGGGAAGGGGGTAGGCATGCTGCATCCTTTGTCTTGGGAATTTTTGTCAGTTTTCTAAAGGTGGGCATTTAAGGAAGGTCTCAGGAGGATTGCTATAGAATATGCATTAGCTTTCCAGGTGTGTCTTTTAATATGCTGATTTGTTGAAGTGAGCACATCAGGGTCATTCTCTGGTCAGTTTCACTTTCAAAGAATGTTACCAAATAGGGACCAGACCCAGGCAGGTCTGCCCCAGCAAGGTCTGGAATGTGTGAACCTTCTACTCCTAAATGTCCTTGGTTAGGAAAGATAAGACCTTTGGATTTATCACATGGCTGTAAATTGCTAGACTGTTTAACTCTCTGTCTCAGTTTCCCCATTCCACTTTCCAAGAAATTTCCTAGCTTCTTACTATCCTGTAGTATTATCAATATCATACATACTAATTAGTATTTAGTTAATAATATAGTACATTATATTGTATATATGAATTATTATTCTCTTTGAGTAAATAATGCTATATTTATATTATTACTTTCAACTTATGATGAAATATAAACAAACTGCTTAATAATGGAAGAGTGCCTCATTCTTATTTTCTTGCCTTTTTTCCTTCATTGATTCTTTACATGAACTTAAGAAATATTTTGTGAAATTTGAAATGTGAATTGTGAAGTGACACTTGATAGACTAGCATTAAAATTTTAGATTAATAAAGGGGAAGAGTTAATACATTTACAATATTTTTTCCATCTTGGAAGAGAGTAATCTTTTCTTGTTTTATGGTATTTTTATGCCACTCAAAAAAGTTCTGCATTATTTACCATATGATCATATGCATTTCTTTTAAGCAACCTACATGTTGTTGTAGGTGGAATATATTTTTGTTTTATCAAATTAATAACTGCTAAATATAGGAAAGTCAATTTCATAACTTTCATAACCTTCGTAAGTAAATTTGAAAACTTTGGAGAATTTTGTGGAATTTCTTTTGCAACATCCATTTACAATACTTCCTTATTATAACCTTTCATTTTTAGGTAGAAAGTAACAAGTTCCATAAATTATGTTTGTATCTCTTTTTCTAAAAATACCTTTCCCATTTTTTGACTTGCTACATTATCTAGAATGTCTAAAGAAAAAATTAAAATTATGATGGCAAACATACTTTTTTGTTCTTCATTTTAGTAGAAATGCATATGATATTTCATCATTAAATATATTTTGCTAGATATTTTTGAAGTGGTTTCAAGTAGTTATGTTAAGGGCACATCTTTCTAATCCTAGTTCTAAGTGTTGTTACTTCTACTGGACTCATACATAAATAACTTAACCCAAGATAAAGGAAACAGCATGAGTTCAAAGTCAAGTACAATGTCACTAAAACTAGAGTTGTCAGACATCCTGTACATAACGGATTATCCTATATTTCAAAACCAACTGTGTCAGAATGTATAATCATTCTAGATTTGATCTAGATCTGACACTACTGATGACATCTGTTAGCCCATAATCTTCTCCTTGCCAGTAATAATACACCACATTTACTAAAATAAAATATGGCAGCCATAATAAAAAGCAAACACATAAACAGGATAGTCACCTAGAGGGCTGGGTTTGTGCAGATCAAGTTCCAGGTCTGCTGTGCCCTCGTTTTTTAATCCTATAAACATCTCAATTCAGGTGCAGTTTTGAACTTCAATGTGAGAAATGAATATCAATTTAGGTTGTTAGGTTTTGAAATAACTACCCAGGAGAAGACCTGAGCATATCTACTGAGCCATCTAGTGGCTACAGGGTGCACCCGAAAAATAATTAGTAACACTGGTGTGTTCTTCAGTTTCAGAATAAAAATGAATGAAGATGGTGTCACTTAACCACCCCCGCCCCCAAATCAACACGTTCCAGGACTTAGCACACAATGAGAGTACAACTATTTTCCTCTAAAGAAATTTGATCAATCCATAGAAGAATAACCAGATTCATGTTCAAGTATATATTGTACAACTCAGAGATTACCTGTGTAAAACAACCACTGGGTAAAGAGGAAAAATGTAGGCAAAGACAGTACCAGATTTAAGTCAGGGACCACCAACAAGATACAGAAAAACATGAGTAAAGATAAGCAGCTAGCAGGTCGGGTATATGTACGGATATAAACTATGACTGCTAAGAGAAAAAATGCACTCCTTGTAAAGGCAAAATTCATGCTTCTTAACATAACCCACCAGATTTTGACCATGATACAATTATTAAATTTATCTTCCATGTCTTCCTTAAATTTTTTTTTCTGTCTACATAAAAAACAGGAAAAACAACAGCAACAATAAAAGAGTTAGCTTAGATAGTAGCTGAGAATGCTGAAGAACAAAGATAAAGCAAATTGATAGCTTTCAAATGTTAATAGGGTTTGTCACCTCCTAGAGTGTGTAAATTGAAGACATCTGTCTGGCCTAACATAAATTCCAAACATCCCAAACTAATTGCTTCATATACACAATGCAAAACCTCAGAATTCCATGTGAAAATAAACCTTCATTTAGAAAATAAACTTCATGCAATTATGATAAAAGAGGACCTGTCAATAAGCCAGTGCTTAATACAGAAGGATTATTTTGAAATAAACTCCTTCAGCGTCCATTAGAATTAGAAGGAACTGTGAAAATAGGTCTTTCCATGCAAGTCCGCAGGTATGTGATGGCGTTTGAAGGAGCTTAGCTGAAACTAATACAGGTCGACATCAGAAGCCTTTGTTGTCTTTCTGGCAATTATACTCATTTATGACACACATACACACAAAGGAAAATAATGTGTTTGTCTTATCTGAACTCTGAAAAATAAATAGAAATATAGTCAAATCATTTCCAACAGAAAGGCCTGACAAATCCCACTGTAGCCTCTCACATCTCTGAAGAACAGTTTTTCTTTTGTCTGTTCATTCTAAAAGGGAGTTACTAATGTTTGCAAAAGGGATGTGAAAGAAAGGGCTATTGTAAATTTTTCACAAATGAACAAGCAGAGGCAAAATCTTTTCTAGGGAGCATCTTACTATCCTAGGAATACCTTTACATGGCACTGTGGAAGTGAGAGGGAGGAAATTTTCACTGAATGCTGCTGGAGCACTCACAAGAGCACACTGCATGGTCAGAACTCTTAACTACACAAGTCCAGTGATACCTAATTTTTTAGCAACTGCCAAGTTTCACTTTGAAAGATGCTACTTAGTGCAGTCAAAGACTTCAAGAAAAGCTCTTACTGGCTTAGCTGAGCTTTCAGCTCTCTCTTCCCATCCTTGTGATTACTTCAAGCAGAAGCCAGCAGTCACTAACCTGACCCAATGTTAGAGTGGGGTGACTGGAATGGGGAGCTGACACTGCAAGAGCAGGGGAAGGGGATAGCTACTCCCCAAAGAAGGAACAACTGCTGGGCATTGGAGCCACCAGTTTCCAGCCTACACACTGGGGAAACAGCAGCAGGACAACAAAATACGAGCCAGCTGGCTCCCTGGTTTTCCCTCACAAGGAGGCCTCTAGCAAGGCAGGTAAGAACCACCACCTGCATGCAATCCAGGCAGAAGTGGCGTTGTTTCTGCAATTAGGAGAAATGATCTGGGTGGGCCAGAAAATGCTCTCAGATACCTGTTTTCCAGTTCACTATTTTATCCAAAGTCCTAGTTTGGATACCCAAAATGGACCTCTTTCATTTTTTGTGTGTTCTTGCAGGAATAATCACCTAGACCTTACCCTCAACCTCACCTCCACCTCCTAGTCAGATGGTTATTTTTGGAATTGGTTCACGAGAAGTGTTTGTACCCAGAAGTGCATAAGACAGTCATTATGATTTGTCAGAACAATTTTGCCTGTGATGCTCCATTCTCTTCTTTTCAGGCAGCCCCACAACTCCCCCAAGGCATATATTTCTGCCTAAGAGCACACCCTACTCCATAATGGGAGAATCCAGGTCTCTGATGAGACTCTATTGAGGCCTTATCCGCCAGGGTCTCTACATGGGTGGGCCAAGTGGGTGTCAGTGGAAAAATCTCATATATCTCCTACAATAGGGTTTTTTTCTCATCCCTGTAAGATGTGCTTTCTTAGAACTAAACCCATGAGCACACTGAGGAAACTCAGCCACATGCACAGCCCAAACTTCCCTTGCACCCAGGTAAGCCAGCAGCCAGCAGCTGTGTGCTGAAAGCCTATAGCCAATACAGGCCCACCCCAACCTCACGTCAACCTTCCCACCACTCCAACATCCAATCTACTGTTTCAACTATCTGACTAAAATGACAGAGAATCAGGAGTTGGCCAAGCTCCTTGGGAGGTCAGCAAGAGTCTTCTCTGGCTTATTTGGATCTTTCAAAGTGTCTTTGACCTGGTCTTGCTAGTTGAGAGTTTTCTCTCTGGTCTAATTATGGAATCCAAACTCTACCCAAGTTTTGGGCAGCTACTGCGGTTTTGACCTGGACTGGCTCATGTTAAAACAGGCTTCTTGCTCTCAGTCCTTCCAAAAATGCAGAGCCTGGTGTGTGTGTGTGTGGGGGGGGGGGGGGGGGGGCTACGTGAATGATAACCTTTCTCATCTCCTCCTGTTCTTTCCTTTGATGCCTTGCCTCTGTTTACCTCTGTAAATCATCTCTCTCTTTCTGGGTCTCACCCTGATCTCTATAAAATTTATCTCTTTTAGTTTTTCTAGTTTGTAATTCAATGTGTGATGCCAATTACAAGTTCCCCCCTGATCCTGGTACTTCCTAGGCAGACTCTTAAGGTAGTAGGATCACAGAATCACTCAAGCTACCATTCCAATGGGCAATGAAAATGAGGTACCCTTCTTCTCTCAAAGTGATCCAGTCTTCCTCCCAAGATCTACCCACTGGCAACAAAAGAGTTATGTGCCTTTCAAGTACAATTTGTTATTGTATTGAAGATGAAGAAAAGTTAATGATGATGATAATGGGCTACTTTCTTTTTCAAATTTCTGTTGGGGAATTCACTCTCAGGGGCTCTCCTTATACCTACAGTCTCACCTTAACACAGACATGAACACATGGTTGGTTCCCATGACAGGTGGAGAGTGTGAGATCCAGTGTATTTTATTCTTCTAATGTGAGTAAATTGTGAGGACTGAGGAGGCTCCTGGAGGTGAAACCAGCTCATCTCCTCAGGAAGAACAAGGACTTTTGATAATAGTGAAGCAACTTCAAATACTATTTGATTTTGTAGAAGTCACAGAATCATAAATCAGAGAGTGGAAGGACAATAAAACAATACAATTCTCTTCATAAGTGAACCAGAGACAAGC
Source organism: Tonatia bakeri (assembly GCA_004024845.1). Lineage (NCBI taxonomy): Eukaryota > Metazoa > Chordata > Mammalia > Chiroptera > Phyllostomidae > Tonatia > Tonatia bakeri. Next base: position 43,330 of record PVIA01003809.1, read on the forward strand.
ACTAGAAAGGTATTAGCAGAGAGGTGGAGTTATAGGAGTGGGTGAGGTAGTCAAGGAGTCCATAAAGAGACAGAAGACAGAGAGAAAGGAGGAAATCTGTAGAACACTGAAACTAAATGGAGCAAAAGAGCGAAAAAAAAAAAAAAGCTATGATATAATGCTACGATGTAACAGTGGAGGAGGCAGGAGGAGAACTGAGAAAGAATAGGGTCCTACAAATAAAGGGAGAGGGCGAGTCTAAAAAAGAGGTCTCTGTAGTGGCTGATGCCATCAGATCTAATGTCTAATAAGATGAGAACCAAAGATAGTCCATTAAATGCCACACATACTCAGAAGGCCATTGAAAGGATTCTTTTCAAAGAATTTAGTGACCAGAAACTGTTTAGAGTAGATTGAAATAAATTGTTATATAAACTGTATACTGCACTTTTAGTACTCCATGTTAGGCTCCATTGCTCTAATGAATCACCACAAGCTGACTGGCTTAAACCATCACCAACAAACATAACTCTAAAGGTCAGAAGTCTGAGATGGGCCTCACTGGCCTAAAATCAAGGTGCCATCAGGCTTGTGCTCCCACAGGCTTCAGAAAAGACTTCACTTCCTTGCTTTCATGGGTGACACACTTTCCTCTGCTGGTGACGCTCTCCACCTGCCAAGCCAGCAGCACAGCATCTTCAGGTCTCCCCGACACTGACAGCCCTACCTCTCTTTCACTTCTACAGCCTTTTGCAATTATATCAGGGCCACCCAGATAATCCAGGATTAACGCCTCATCTTCAAATGAGCTGATTATGGACCTTCTTTCCACCTGCAGCCTGAATCCACCTTGTTGTGTAACATATTCACAGGTTCTGGGCATCAAGATATGAACATTTGCAAGGGGGAGGCATTCTCCAACCTGATATTTTCAACTTGACTGTGTGTCTTAGAGATCTACTAGGTGTACTATGAAGTCAGGGATGGTATTCAAGATGTTTCACAACTAGGATTCAGGAAACCAACAGACTGAAACAGACACTGACTGTAGTGCTGGGGTCTCCTCTTATCTGGGGCTAACCCTCTTTGTACTCAGCTGCTGGATTATGACGGCTTTGCAGGGGCTTGGTGGTGGGGTGCTGAAGAGGTCATGGGGTACCTAATCTAAGGTGGGCACTTGGGTGACTAAAGGTAAGAGTTCTCTGTCAAATGATACAGAAGTACATCGATGTTTCAATAATGAGCAGAACCACACCATTGTATGTCAACTACATCTAAGCCCTAGTTTATTGTGTGTGCCTAGGTACATGTAAATGTATGTTTAAAGAAAATGTCTGGAAGGAAATCCTCCAAATTATTTGTAGAATTTGCTGTAAAGGAGGGTTTTCACATTGAAAAGGACTATCAAAGACACCGAGGGCCTTCACTTAGGTTTTCACTTTTTACAGAGAGAATGTATTCACATATTGTTTCTGTAATTAAATGTAAGACTAAAAAGGGTCTGAGAAATAAACACCAATAACAGCAGGTTTCCCAGAGAAAGAGCCTACAGTTGGGGAGGGAGGACATAAGAGAAAGAACAATGGAAGTATTAGCTCTATAATCTGAGTTGCTTGAGTTTTCAAATGCATAGGGTTTTTCGTGTAACTCAACAAGTAAAGTCTAAAATGTGTCAGTCAAAGTGTACCCATTCTAAAAGGCACACAGTACAAAACAGATTCAGTTTATGTGAGAATAGTACAGGGTAAAGGTGGCATTTTAGATTATTGGGAAAAATTTGGACTTTTCATTAAATGATTCTGAAATTACTGTATTTATTTTTTTTTAATTTTATGCTCTCACAGAAGTAAATATAAGCACAGTTAAGGAACTAAATATAAAAGCAAAATCATGTATAAGTATGAAAGTGCTGATTAATTTCTGTATAGGCATGGCCTTCTAAAACATGACCCGAAGAGAAATCACAAATAGGAAGTCTATCTATATTAATGTGTAAAATTTATTTATATGAGAAAATGTATTATAAAGAATGTTAAAAGGCAAAGAGAGACTTTGAAAATACTTGTAACACATTTAAACATAATAAATAGATAAACATAGCAAATTTCCAATCAATAAGAAGGCAAACCATCCAAAAGACAAAGTAACAAAGGACACAGAAGAGAAAATGCAATGGCCAATTCATATGTGTAAAGATGCTCTATCTCTCCCAGATTAAGGAAATGCAACTTAAAGGAGCATTGAGTTGTTCCCCTTAGACTGAGAGGGGGACAAAAATAAGAGAGGTCATTAACAAACAATATTGGTGAATGTGAAGCCATCAATTATTATCAAGTATTGCCATTGGTTTAGCCAGTTTCAAAGACATTGAGAAATTTATTACAGAATGAAATAAAATTTCATTCCACTTCTCTTAAAAGTAAAATATCATTTTATCTCTATAGGTACAAATACATGTGTAAAATTTCGCAGAGATGGACCTGTAAGGAGCATGTGCCAGTGAATCAAGGTGAGTGCTTAGTTCCCTTAGAGTTTGGATTTTTAGAGTGAAAATAGAATCCACATGTTTCTTGTGACATAAAAAGAACAAAATTAGTATTAGATTGAAAATTCATACTTACGTGTTTATGGAGGAGTAAGTAGAGAGTAATTGTCTGAATCCTCAGATCCTGGAGCTTGGGTTCCAAGCCCGCCTCCGCAGCTTTCATTCCACAAGACCTTGGGAAAATCATTCAGCAATTCGAATGTTAATTTCCTCACCTATAAAATGGAACTTCTGTAACTGCCATGTTATCCTTTATAGTTGTTTTGAGAACCAAATGCATTGTTGCATAAAAGCATTTTATAATCTATAATGTGTTTTCCCAATTCAGTAAGAACAAGTATTAAATACATAGATAATTTTCAATTAATATCTAGCTGTTAATGTATATTTAAAAAGCCATATTTCAAACTGAAATAAAATCTGCTTATAGTACAGTAGAGTTAATCTTATCGATTTTCCCTTCTAACTCCCCCTCTTCCCTCTCACTCTTTTCCTTCACTCTCTTTTCTCCTTCCTGCCTTCCATCTTTTGTCTTACTTTTTAAATTAAGATTAAAATTCAAAAACTTTAAAATATTATTTTAAAAATAAAGATTAATATAAAACACACGGGAGGTGTGAAGGAAGGAAGGAAGGAGGGAAGAAGGAAGGAAGGAAGACTTCCTTTTAAGTACTACCTCTAGTACCTTTTCTTTCTTTACTTCCCTATTGTAACACTGTCATAAGCCTGGCTTATAAATCCCAGTACTATTTTAAATATACAATTTATATACAGAAATATATCTATTAACTCTCTTTAGCTGTGAGTATTATTCTTTGTGGATTTTTAAATTATATATTAACTACATACAGGGAAAGAGAATCCAACTCTTTCTTTGGGTTGAATTTATAATTGCAAAGCCTACAAAAGCCTGTGGTTCCCACGGTTTCATGTATCAATTCTTCAGTGAGAAGTTTTGGAAAGAATGAACACTTATCAATCCCTATTACATGGCAACATGCATATACATGGGGTAAATAAAAGTATTGTTTCCTCATAGTAGAGATTAAGACATTGACTAAAAATTGGAGGTCATTAGAGAAGTTCTTACCTCTCATGAAGACCACCCTGACCCAGGCCACCACTGTTGCCCTGTGTGACTACTACAGTCTAGAGGTTGGCCTGGTCCCTCTTGCTTCAGAGGTCACTGCTACCTGAGGCCCTTTTGTAACTAGTCACCTTGCATGGAGTTAAGAATCTTGCAGTGGCTGCAAAGGCCCTGCACCATTTAGCTGCTGTTACATCCCCACCCTACCTCCTGCCCTCTCACTCCATTGCTGCTCTGCTGGCCTCCCTGCTTTTCCCAGGACATGCCAGGCGGGCTCCTGCCAAGAACCTGGCTGTACTACCACCAGTTGTTTCTTCTACCCAAACATCTTCCCTCAGATATCCTCAAGTTACATTTTCCTTTCCCTCAAGCCTTCTCTCAAATCTGCCTTCTCAAGGAGGTTTACCATAACCAGCTGCTGACTTCCAGAAATCCATACACATCTCCCTAGTAAGTCTCAGTTTTTGGCACATTCTCTTATTTTGTCCATCTATTTTTCCCCCAAGAAGATGTAAGTTTCATGAAATCAGGAATTTTTTTTTAACTCTGGTACCTAGAACAGTGCCAGGCACATAGTTGATGCTTAGAAAATATTTATCAAATGAATAAATGACTCTTCAAAGTCTATTTAACCAGAAAGGTGTAGATGTAGAGTAGAAACAAATGTCTAAAACACTGAACAGTGGATTCTTTTATGCTAAACAGCCTCAAGAAGAAGTCCAAAAGAATCATGATCCTTCATGGGGACTGTTGCTGGCAATCTGGGAGAAGCACTGAGTCATATCTTCTTTAACAACAAGAGTGAAGAAGGGAAAGATTACACATGTGTAGAATCCAGTAGTCCCGCCCTGCTGAGAGAACTGGGGAGGGAGTGTGGGTGTTATTCCATACCCAGTACTTGAACCTGGAGGATAGAATCTGCAATTAGACACAGACACCTGCCTTCCACACTGTGTGAGAGAGAACCAGCTATGGTAATTTCCCTACCAGTCAGAAAGACCTTATTTTTCTCCTGATTTAATTCAAACCTTCTTCTGCCTGGACATAAACTCAAATTGCAAGCCACTAAAAGAGTACCTATGCATCAGGAAAAGATATCAAGGCAAGAAAACAAATAGCCAAATGTTAAGAAATATCTTTGATTCATATCAACTTCGAATGACTTAAGCGGTGGTCACTAGTCACATAGCATAGAATTGTTTGGGAGTAGTGTCTTGTTTTGTCATCAGTCTCCCTTTCCCCTAAATCATGCACACTCCTTATTTTCAGGGTTACCCTGCTGCTTCCGCAGTGAGCTTCCTTTGACGGAAAGCTGATAGGGCACAGTTGCGGCAGATTCGCTGATCCAGAGGGCAGCATTAGAACTCCACTGGAAGCCAACTCTGTTCAGGAGCAAGCATGGCTCATCAGTTGAAAGTCCTAAAAACCAGCCTCTGAATCATTCTCCAAGGTCATTCCACTCTTTTATATCTACCATCAGTACCATATTTCACTTCTTTTGTTCCTTTTATATATCAAGTTGTGACAAATGCAAGTGGAAACTTTCCAGTGAAAATAAGTTTATCTGCACAAAACTCTGTGGTACCCTATGGCAATTCATTATTTTTCAATTAAATTTACTGCTAGTTGGCAGTTGCCCTAGTTTAATTTTCTGCTGTTTACCGAACAGGGAAACACATAATACAAAGCATAATAAAAGTCAGATTGAGTTAATTAAATGTGGAACCAGGAAATTCTAACTCTGTCTTTTGAACAGTTTTCTCATTAGATCTCCTTGAAAAATATCATTTTTAGCTGAAATTTATTTTGACATTTGCCATGCATTATTCATTCGAGTCACATTTTCTTTTCTACAATCCCAGGAAGGGAGTTAACATTAATTCACACGAGTTTGTCGGGGACAGGTAGTGTTGGGACATGCAAATGTTTAAATCAACCTGGGTTTTTTCTGGGGCTAGGAGAAACGTTGCTGTCATTATATATCAGCAGGGCTGTGATGGATATAATGACCAGGACACATCAAGACAGATTAGAGTATAGACTCTGTAATTAGATGGCTTCATTTCATGACAAGACATCTTTAGAAACTCTTTAATGCCAGCCAGTCCTGTGGTTATGATGATTTCTGCATGCAGAATACCAGCATCTTGAAAGCAACAACAAAATACAACCCTATAAGAGATTGCTTTTGGGAAGTAAGGCAATGAATTTGGAAATTTATAAAAATTCTGAGGCATTTCTTGGGTTATATCTGTCATGGGAATATAAAATACATTTCAATCTGTAACTTCAAAGGGCTTAGGGACTTATGATGGAAAGTTGAATAAACTTCTGAAGTTCATCTTACAAGATTTAATCACATAATTTAATTAAAATATATATTATTTTCCAGGCCCATGGTTGGATTTTAATATGTGCTACAGTTATTTAGAGGTGTAAGTCTCAAGGAGAACCTTCTGGGAAACTCAAAAAACTTCTCTCATAACGTATAACAGTTTGTTTCAAAGAGAAAGAAAAAGAAAAGCTTTTTGCCTATTATTTATTAATGATAATTAAGTTTTAAGATGTAAGAGACATTGCTGTTTCATTTTCAATCAAAGTTATAATTTTTGTTCAACTATGAATATCATTGAAGTCTTAAAATAATATTTGGAGACTCCTAGCTTAGTCTTTATTATCAACATTTACCTGTGTCAATCTTTAAATTTTTCTTATTCCAAAGTAATACATATTTTATACAAAAATGTGGGGGGAAAATAAAAGTACACATAAGAAAATTAAATTTATACTTAATCTCCCACAGCCTAAAGGTAATTATTATTTGCCCTGGCTGATGTGGCCAGTGGATTGAGTGTCAGCCTTCAAACCAAAAGGTCACAGGTATGATTCCCAGTCAGGGCACATGCCTGGGTTGCAGGCTGGGTTGTTGGGGATGTGTGAGAGGCAACCAATCAATGTATCTCTCACAAAATCTTTTTTAAAAACTGGTATTAGTAAAGATTGTTTAAAAAGGTAATTACTATTTGCCTTTTGCTATGATATCTGGCAATAATTTTATATGTTCATACATAAAATTTTATTGTAGTTATATCCACATTGTATTTAATTTATAGTAATTTCATTATATCTATAATAAATGGTCAAAATCTCAAAGAAAGCAAAGTTAATATTTTTTGATAATCCATCCCTTCCTGCACCCTCCCTCCCCCAACCACCCCAAACTTAGCTTCAATTCCAGTTATCACCCAAAATAACAAATAATGTGTACATGTCCAGATGTTTTTACAGGTAATGACAAACATATATGTACATATAGAAATACTTACCTTTATCTTACTGGTTTTTAAACACAATTACAATAATGACACGAATAGGTACAGTTATTTACTCTTTTACTTTACATTGTGCTATAAATATTTTTCCATATCAGCACACAAAGCTCCAACAAGGTTTTTAATGGCTGCATAATATTTCATTGCATATACTCATCAATTATTTAACTAGCTCTCACATTGATAGAAATTTAATTTGTTACCAACTTTTTCTTTGCAAATCCTTGGATTCAGCTATTTTTGACAAGTGTTTTTTCTCTGGGGTAAATACCAATATGAGGATCTGTTATGTATAAAAAAAATTCAAGGGGGTGGAAGGATTGAGCAAGAAGGAAAAAGGACTCATGCACATGGACAACAGTGTGGTGCTTGTGGGGGGGCAGGGAATATACAGGGGATAAATGGTAATGAAAAATACAATAAAAATAAATTAAAAAATAAATAAATTGAAAAATTCAATAAAACAAGAAGACTTAGCTCTACTCAAGGTATCACAAAAACTGAGAAGTCACGGGAAGAGAAGAACTGGGATTGCTCATCATAACCATGAGGAATTTCCATTTATTACTTTAAAAACAAGCCTTCTTAAGTTTTTAGAAAGCTTTTGATGCTGTGTTATTTATGTTTAAATACCTTTGGAACTATCATTAATTTTCACATTAGACATAGTTTTAAGATTTTGAAATTAATGATCTTACCATTTTCAAACCTTGAAACTAATTCAAAGTGATGTCAATGAAGATGGCAGAGTTGAGACCCCAGAAGATTCTCTCCTCCATAGAAGAACTGAGAACACTTGCAAATTTGCCAGAATTAACTTTTTCACAACACTGAAAATGAACCTGCAAAGTTTTAGTAATCAAGGGAGTATTCATTTTTAAAAAAATGATTGAATCTTGCTAAGAACAGCAACCTTTGTAAATAAAGTTCAGCTCTTCACATTCCCACCCCCTCTCCCAGCTTTGCAGTCACCCTGAAACCAACAGACTACAGCTGCAGCGAAAACCAATAGCCTGGCAGCCTCCAAAAAGGGCCAGCAAGGGTAAGAACCTGTTCAAAACCACATTCCCTGCCTGGTAATTCTCTGGAAGACCCACCTGTTTTGATTTGACTTCACTGAGAGCTCTCCGAGTATTTTTTTTTTTTTTTTACCCAGAGGAGCTTGTTGAAAACAATCATAGACAATTGTTCAACATCGTGACTGAATAAGGTAGCAATTCCAGCTAAGACACACAATAGGTGAACCAAAAAGCTTAAAAGGAAAATCTGGAGAATAAAATATCCAGAGGGAGCTCTGGAAACATCTAACATATACCTGAAAGCCAGGAGACCGGATCCATGTGTAGGGTTGTACTCATGCCCAGGGCTTCAAACATTCTCAGGAAAGAATTAAGAAAGGCCTAAGCTCTCAACTGTGGCTAACCATGAGGCTCTATTCAAGCAGGCAGTTAAGGCTAAGAAAGAGTTACAAACTGCTCCCATCACCCAGAGAGGTTTGCTGGTTATAGGCATTTCAAAAAATATGTTCCATCATTAACTGACTACTAACTTAATCAACCCAGACCTCAGAGTTCACACATGACCACAAACACAAGTTATACAGGTTTATTTCAGAAAAATTATTAAACAAACAATAATAATAATAAGCAAACAGCCACAGTAGCACAACAAGGGAGGCAGGGAGGGGGAATCTTATTTCCAATGTTACTACATTACACAAGGTCTGTCCAGAACAGATCCAGCCATGTAATATGAAAAATAGAGACATTTATTGAAGAAGATACAAGATACAAGAAACATTGTACATAAGACAATGATGCCTCAGTCCCCTTCAAAGTAGGCACCTTGGGACCTCATACAGTTCTAATCATCATCGGCTGCCTCATCATATTTTCCTGAACCTCATCGACAGTCTGAAATCTCTTCCCTTTCAAAGGTGATTTCAGTTTTGGGAAAAAACAGAAGTCACAGGGTGCCAAATCTGGGCTGTACGGGGACTAAGCACCTGGGAGATTTGATATTTCACCAAAAACCTCTGCATAAGACACGATGCTTGTGTGGGCGTTTTGCTGTAATGAAGCTGCCAATCACCAGTTGCCCATGCTTCGGCCTTCTGAATCATCCAAACAGTATTTGCAGAGGAATGTTCAAGCTTAAAACAAAACTGGACACAGATTCATTGCTCAGAAGGTGCAGGAACATTAAAGTGAGAACATTAAAACAAATTTATTGTATAAAGTCAGAAAACCCACCAACTGAAAATTTCCCCAAGGGGTGTTCAGAGAACTTTTCCATCTCCAGGAAGAGAGGGGAGTCTGCCTTTGCAGATGAGAGAAAGAGTCCATCTGTCCTCGGCAGGCCCAGGGAACAGCACTCAGCTGCAAGACAAAAAGGTAGACTTATCACTGCAATGGGCAGCAAGGCAAGAGGGGCAATAAGAATGCCTATCTCTTGCCAGTTGCCAGTCGATCATGATGTCCTGAGAAACAAGATCCATAAACTTCCAATTAGGGTATTATTTAAATTATAAAAGAAAAAGAAAAAGAAATGAGAGTTGTTGGAAAGAAGTTTGACGCTAGCTTCAGTAAAATCGCAGTCCCTTATTTAGATTGCAGATTTAACTCAGACCACAAACCCGGAGTCACCCATTGAAGCAGACACCAGCTTCCTGGGGAACAACTCTACAAGGTCACCACCAGTGTGTTCAGTAAACATTCCCTAATACTTTCCCTAAATGGACTGCAGCCCTTCACCAGGGTCCCTGTGCCCTGAGGAAGGGTGATGACTAGACCTGCAAGGACAGTTGGATAAGGAGTCTCAGGGAAACATCCAAGCCAATGTGGTCCTCCAGCTGAAGTTGAAGTGTATTCCAGCACATTTGAAAATGTGGTATAAATGGAATTCTGCAATTATCCACAATGACTCTCTAAGCCCCAAGTGCACAATGGGGATGGGGATAGAGATCTTTAGCAACTAGGAGAGCTCTTACATTGGTTCTCTGAGTTATACGATAAGTTGTTACAATAAGAAAACTAGTAAAACCCCAGAAATTACCCATATCCAAGTGCCCCAGCCAAGATTGTAAATTAGAGGAAAATGCTGCATTCCAGGAAGGACTGGACAGATTGCTACCGACATCAAAGACATCGACAGAGGCAGGGCTGGTGGTCTCATCCCATTCCCTTTTAATTAAACTGTCTGGTCCTAGCAAACACCAGATGAATCGTGGTGAATGCAAGTGGACTGCTATAAACCTGAAATCAGCTCCAGTCTCAGCTGCCATGCCAGATGAGAGACCTTTATGGAACAGAGCACCAAAATGCTTCTGGCATTTGATATGTGGTTATCAAGCTGGTGGATGTGTTCTTTTCAATATCCATCACTAGAGAAGAATTAAAATATGCTTTCATGTGAGAAAGACGCAGTACATGTTCAGTTTCTTGCCAAGGACTGTGTTTATTTTCATGCTCTCAGCCATAAAATAATAGGAGGGAACTTAACTGTCTTGATGTTCCACAGACAGCACACTGATCCATCATATTGATATTATGCTAGTCAGATGGGATGAGATCTAATCCTTAGAGGTATGTGGATATACTTCTTCTAAGGTAAAGGACAGACTATTGGAACCTGAACACTCTCCCACTAAGGAAGGGAAAGGAAATGGAATGGAATGAAGTGGGTGAGGTAGGTTGGCATCAAATAATATAAAAATGAGAAGCCATGGTAAGGAGTTGGGAATGTACTGTAAGTACATCAGAAAGTTTGACACGAGAAAGAAACAGCAGCTGACTTATTTCACAAGCTTACATTGTAAGAGGGAAAAGGGGAAGAGGGAAGATCCATAGGAGGCCACTGTTGTCACCTAGGTGGATAGCAGTGCCTCACACCAGGACGGTGACCAGTACTTCTGGTTATGCCTTTGCCCTGGCTTTAACATGTTAACGCTAAATATCCAACTTTGCCTAAAGTTCAACTAGTACTGTTTGCGAGAAATTCTTCTCACTTATACGATATTTTTTTGGCTTCTGAGTTTTGAGATAACAGCTCTCATCTGGGCTCAAGGGCGTCTGGCTTGATTCAAAGTCGAATATCTTAGCCCTGAAGTTGGAGTGTTAAGGTGTAAAGTATTAGAATGGCTTATCATGGGCTATGTCTTCCTTCTGATATAAACTTCATAGCTACCTAACTTCTCCAGAAAAAAAAAAAAAGAAGAGGTTATATTTTACTATAAATCCTTAACACACTTGTTGATCATTTTAAAGCACTTTGAAGAGAAGTCCATTTGTGCATCAGCACAATGGATCCATGCGTCAAACCACTTTAGTTCTAAAAAAGAATTATTTTCTAGTGATTGGTTGTGCCTAGGGCTCATGATTGCGGAAGAGTGTCCGCAGGCCGCACCTGCTGCGCTGGGGCCCCAAGCTGACACTCTTCAGCAAGGAACCCGCAGGTGAACCAGATCTCAGGTGAGCTCCAAATTGCCCACCTGATTCTCCCTCCATTATAGCCCAGATCCATGACCAAATTTGTCCTTGACACTTGCTCTCAGGAAAAAATGCATATTTCCCACTGACTACTTGGACAGCTATGTGATACCGTTTTGATAACTAACTATTCTGCATTGTTAGATTCTTTCTACTTATCTCAGTACAGCTGATACTGTTTCTGTTTCCTCCTGTTCTGTTTTTTGTCAAATAGCACATTCGGTATTCAATCATAAACAAGGATAAATAATCATAAACAAAGCTTCCTAATAAGAGCTTTATACACAAATAGACCTGATTCTCAGAACTCGAGGTTATAAAGCTTTCGCAGGCTCAAGCAAAAAGTTCCTTCAGGCCGAAGTGGAGACATAAGGAGCAGACTAGCACTGAGGGCGACCCCCAGAGGAGCATTTCCTAGAGATAGAGAAAGCACCCTGTGATGCAGGGAGCACCCCAACAGCACTGGGGACCTTAATGTTTTCCGAGGCCAAGGGATGTTTCAGAATCCCTGGAGGTCCTGCCGGTTAGCAAACCTGGGCACTGTCCCAGCCACATCAAACAAGGGAAAGAGACTGTTTGTCCCTAAGGTGATATTCCACAGCTGGCTCCAGCTGTGGCTCCGTCCCACCTCCCCACACGCAGACAAAACCCTCATCTGGAAAAGTAATGCTAGCGGATCTCTGGATTTTCCTACTGTCTTTGTCTGAACCTTCAACATTTGAAAAGAGACTCAGGCAAGTTTGAACAAGTCCCTCTGAATTCTGAGTGAAAGACAAATATAAACTCTTATAGGGTGAGAGAAAAAAACTCAACAGTATGAAAAATTAAGTGGTTCAAAAGATAGGGGTTTCTAAAGGAATTAATTTCTATCTCAACATCATATTACTTCTGAGCACAAAGCTCCAAGAAGCTACCTCCAAGCATGACTGTTGGCTATTTTAAGACTAAAGTACAAATTTAACAAGAAGAAACTCACAAGAGCCTATGTTTGGGTCCAGGGGACTGATTTCACAACTACAGACTTGTTTATGTGTGTCTTGGAAGCAGAACGTAAGTGGAAATTCTTGTTTTAGCTGACAGTAGGTTCTCAATGTTTCAACCACTTGATGAGATCATCTTAAAACAGTGAATACAGCAACCTCTGCTGGATATGTAGAAGTGAAATTGAAACAATAGGAAGGTAAAAACAGGACATGTTTGAAGGAGGCGTGATGCTGAGACCCTGTGGGCCTCAGTGTTTGGTTTAGCTGGAGAGAGCATGAAAATTATCTTTAACCACTTAAAGGCAGCCATGTGGAAGGAAGATTGTACTTCCTTTGTAGGGCCCAATGTGTAGAACTAGGTCAAAATAATGAGATATTTCAGTTCATCTAAAGACTTGCTATTACAGCTATTCAAGATAAACTGGGGGCTGGAACTTGCATGTTTCCCATTACTGGAAGGATTTAAGAAGAGACCGGATGAATATTTGCTCAGACATTGTTTGGAGCCGAACTTAATGGCTATTGAGGCTGTTCCATTTGTGTGATTGGATGAGTCTTGATTACAAGCCCCTGAAGGCAAGTGCTATATTATGTGTTTTTATATTCTAAGAAGGCTTCCCAAGTTTAAACATATAATCCAGTGGGATGGTATTTATGGCTAGATTGTTTTTTCTTCAATTCTTGGGAGCATTGAAGTTTTGTCAAGTTTTAAATAACTATTTCTGAGAGAGAGAGAGAGACTCTTAAAAGAAATATGATAAGAGGACTATAGCATTTATCAATCAAATAAGCAAAACCTTTACTAATCATCAAATAACATCATAACTTTAAAAGATAAACATCATGGTGGGGGAAGAAAAAAGCATTTTTGTTGCATTTTACTATATAAGAGAAGTTTATACATCATTATCTAATAGATTTCTGGTTTCTATATATTTAATTTCTAAATTATAGGATTTATTTTTATGAAACAAATAGCTTTATTAAAGTGCCTAACTGAACGAAGAATATAATTTTTATATTTTAAATATATTTTTAAAACAAGGTATATCCTTTTGCTTATAATAATTCACCATATATTGAAACTGCCATCTCCAATCTAAGAAGTAGTGACTTTGCTCAGTTCTCTGAGCTCCTGGTTTATTATAGAATTGCTTAAGAAGATTAGGCTGATGGAAATAATTATCATTAATAATTGTATATATTTATAAGGAAAGCCAAATATTTAACATTTTCTTTTCCTAGGAAAATCAACAAAGAATAACTTACCTCTGTAGCAAAAAAAAAAGAAAAGAAAGGACACTTGATAAGAATAATGATTCAAATTTTTTTATTATGCTTTATTCTCATTTTGTAGAAGAGGAGAGAGTGAAAGTGATATGCAGAATCACAGCCAGATAGCAACAGGCTGAATATGCTTTGATACATAGTTTTAAAAATATTCCTACTTTGGTAGTTACAAATTAGTCTTGGGGTGTAAAGTACAGCATAGGGAATATGGTCAATAACATTATGATAACTATGTATGGTACCAGGTGGGTACTGGAAATATTGGGGGGAACACTTTGCATAGTATATGATTATCTAACCACTATGCTGGACCCCTGAAACCAATACAAAATAATATTGAATGCAAACTGTAATTGAAAAATAAAGGTCAAAATAAAAAAAATGGGTATTTTTAGACATTCGAATTTAATGCTAGCATCAGAAAATCAGGAGATATCACATTTTAAAATCTGCATTCCACTTCACTTGATAACTCAAAAGATCTGGTTACACTGGGACCCCTTGCCTTGTGGCAGCAGTGAGCAACAGTTAAATTGTCCCCTCTTTGGAAAGGCTGTACTCTCACCAGTTTACCAAACACTACATCACCTCATACGGCATTGGACCTGGCCTGTCTCACTCATGTACGCACGTGTTAGCTTGGCCCTTGCAGCTATTGGCATTCTGACCATGAGCTCAACTACACAACTTACACATGGATAACCTGTCTGGAGAGCATGCACTGCCTATTATTCCACTAGCCAACTCTGTACAAATCTTTCCTTGTGGCATCTAGACAGGGATACACACGCCTTCTGGAATGAAGGTAAGCCTCCAGGCTCACCACAAGAGCGCTTCTGAGACAGAAGAAGCCCTGCACTCCACATTGGAAAGCAAAGCACACTCACCATCTGCTTAATTGTAAAGGCTTTAAAATCAGTCCTTGGAGTGCAGATTAACTGCTGTCCTCAGGCTGTAAGGGAAATTGTCTGTCCCACTTCATAACTTTACACCTGTGAATATCACAGGCATTGCATGAGGTGAAGGATAAGGGAGTACTCTTAGTTACTCTGGCTTAGCAATGCTGGAGTTGTGAGTTAACTCTGAGGTTTGTCAATGCCCTATAGTCACGGCCAACATGACTACACCTTTGGTTGAAGAATAGGGTTTATTACTAATTACACAAGCAATGGGGTATCCCAGTAAAAAGAACCCACTGTAAGGACCAAGCTTTGGTTGAGAGGTATGGGAAATGGTCTTACAGAGCCGAGGGTTCCTTCTGGCTTAGGCGCTGTTAGAGAGCAAGGCAATTCTATGATTGGATGTTTGGTGGGTGTCACAGTCAGCTTGCTGTGTATTGTACTAAAACAAAATTATGAAGTGGCCTTGTTTTGGGGTTTGTTTGTTTGTTTTTTCATTTTATCATGGTCTCAGAGAAACCTTGTCTGAGGTTGGTGCTGTATGGAATCATGTGCTGCTGAGAAACAAAATGACCTGGAGGTGAGCATCAGGTGAGCTTGTAAGCACATCAAGGTCCAGGTGTAAATTTTAGGTCAGATCTAGGTGTCAGGCACCCCGTCTCCACTCCACTGCTTGGGCTCCATGAACTCCAAAAGTTTTTCAGCTCTAGTTAGAGAATCACTTGTCTGAGTCATTACCTGCCAGTTACTAAAGCCAGGGTCTTACAAAGGGCTGATCCCTATGCAATTACTCTGCTTTGCTGAAATTCCGAAACTGACTGTGTCAATACCTTACTAAAAGAGAATAAGAAAAAAATATGAATCTAAGATGGACAGATAATGAAACCCAGCTATGGGTGCAGGCCTTTGAAAGAGAGAGTGAGAAGATAAATCACCCCCATCTCACTCTAGAGTAGAGTTTTAAAATTTCCAAAAGGCTATCATTTTGGGTCATGTGATATTAATTGGTTCCATGGTAAAACAAACAAAAATATCTACACATTGCAATAGTTTCTTCATATCCAGTTGGGATATATTTCAAGACCCCAGGGGATAGCTGGAACCATGGATTGTATCGAACCCTGTCTACACTGTTTTTCCCTATGCATACACACCTGTGATGAAAATTAATTTATGAATTAGGCAATCTCATGCATTGAAGATTTGTTCTTTCTATAGGTCTTAACAACCTCAACATATTTTTTTCTTATTAAACGGAGAATGTTTACCTTTTCACTTAAAGGAAACAATTTGTGGCTCCTCTTGGCATATCTGAATTGCCAAAATCACTACTCTTTGGGGCCATTATTAAATAAAATAAGGGTGACTTAAACACAAGTACTGTGATAATGGGACAGTCATGATGAGATAACCCATATGGCTGCTGAGTGATTAACAAAACATTAGTTCCCACAGAGCGGAGACAATGTCCAAAGGGATGCTTCACATCCTGAGCAGGTCAAAGTGCAATTGCATGAAATTTCATCATGCTACTCAGAACCGCTGCAATTTAAAACTTGAGAATTGTTTATTTCTGAAATTGTCCATCTAATATTTTTGAACTGAGGTTGACTGTGGATAACCAAAACTATGGCAAGCAGAACTTCAGTTAAGAGGGACTCCTGTATTTATTTTAGTATATTCTCTGGATATCTCCTCTATAGTATCAGGACCAAAGCTGATACTATCTCTAAATTAATCTCAAATGGAGGACGGGAGGAGATAGGACAAGGGGTCCTCTTCAACTATTGCCGGAACCACCCTTCAAAAGACTCGAACATCTTTGTGGGGTCCAATCTCAAGAAGCATGTCCTTTTCCTTCCATCCCCCACCCTTTTTGTGGCAAATGGTCAAATAATCCCCTCCAGAATTTGTGTTATTGCTAAAAAGAGAGAAGTTTCCAGAGAAGAAGGGACATCTGGGGGAAACCTCTGTTAGGCAGGGAAGTACAGACAGAGAACAGTCACATCGGGGCCTCACCGAGCAGCTTGTGCAGACTGTTCTCAGCTCAGAGACCGGTGGAGGTGTGTCTTCCTTCACACCCACAGCAGCTCTGCCTTCAGAAACAGGTCCCTTGTCAGTCCACAGCTCTAGCAGACCCCAGAGTGTTTCCATTCGGCATTGTACCAAATATCTCCAGCTGTCCAACCATTAAGCAACCAATAATTACCTCCAAATATTGGTCATAGTCATCCATTTAATGTACTTTCCCTTATTTTATTCTAAAATTAACATTTTCTTATGAGATTTCTGAACTTGAATTTAAAGCACTTGTAATCTGAGAACGTATTTAATGGGGCTTGTTTCCCCATCCTGTGGTGTTTCTTATGATTGCTGGGGGATTAGAATTGAGTAAATGTTACAGATGACCAGGAACTACCAAGGAGCACTGTGTGAGCAGGGGACACTGTCTGACAGTGCAGAAACATTGTAAGTCTCTGCCAGTCTCCAGAAATTTCTGGATTTCAGGATTTCATCTTTTAGCTTCATACATTTAGAAACTTAATAATTATTGTATCTACACTGATGTGTATGGAAAGAAAATGAATTCAGAAACACGAGTAAGAAAAATTCCCAATGTTTATTATTTAAAATCATGTGATGTTTATTTCATGTTTCAGCAATTTATGCTTTCAAAAAATGGGCGCATAGCTTACATTTTTTGAAGCAACATGAGCACAGCCCAAAGCTCTCAAGTTTCACTGCATTGAGTCAAATTTCCCACTAATGTAACATCACAGAGGAATCAGAGTTTGTGGGGGGTTTTTACTTTTAGTTTTGTTTTATTTTTGTTTTTCAGAGAATCCCTGCACAAAACATTCTTTATCTTCTCCATGACTAGGCTTCCACAATGCTCTGTCCTGTCCCTCACTAACAGCCTTCTTCTGTCTCCATAAATATCTTCTCTTGCATTTCAAACATAATGGTGCATCTCCCATGCAGTAAGGTGAGAGGGGACAGGAAGGAAAGTTTGGGACTTAGTGATGAGGTCTTCCACACTTAGTCCTTAGTGTGAGACTTCACGGGCAAGCACATGGTAGGAAGCACAGCCACCTACCAATGGTGTATGCTCACCTCGATGTGTTACGGGAGACATAAATAAACTACATTTCCTTTTTATCCACTGAATTGAGTTGCACCTACTTTTTATAGTGATCAGGTCTTGTCCTAACAGATATGCCCGTTGAGGCTGTTTATCTGAAGTGTGTGGTAGGTGCCAGGGTGGAGGCTGCTAGTGTTCCCTTAATATCTGTTTCTTTCAAACACCTGTGCAGATTATATTTTTCTGATTTTTTCCCAGTAAATCAGGGTCAGAAAACATTCTGTCCAAAGAAGTATGAACATACCATTTTCAGGATACAGTATTCATTTGCTGATGTGAGATCCTCCAGCTCCCTCTGTCCCTATTATGGGAACCAAGAACATTGTATGTTTCAGATTGTCAACTGCAGGATGGCTGTGCTCTGTCAGCTCTTGGGGACTGTGGGACAACACCACTCACTACCCATAATGGGCACTTAACAAAAGTGAGAATTAAACTTTCTTGTGTTAAGCCACTCAAGTTTGGGCATTGCCATTGCTGTAGCACATTACTAGCCTAAATTAATGAATACAGATGCTCAACATTGCATAGTTAATTAGCAAATACAGTAAAAAAGCTTCCAGGTAAAGATGGAAGATTAAATACATGTGTGTATTTTTTCTTTTCTCATTTAACTCCATTAAAATTAAAACAAAGGGAGATTTTATAAGATATACAAGTAAATAGGAGAGGGGACAACAGGAACAAAATTTTGAAATCTGAAAAGCAGATGAATAAATAATAAGGGGCTTATTGTTTAAGAAGGCTGACTCTAAGCCAGCAGTAGAGAAAACTAAGATTATGTCACAGAATCCTCAAAAGTCCCAATGAGTGTGGATACCACCTATCTCCAGAAATATAGGTAAAGGGAAGCGAGGAGGCTAAAATAAACAGGCCTGGATGAAAGCATTTAAAAAATCAGTTTCTTCTATTCAGTGTGACTGAGCAAACGCCCTTTCCTTCTGCGGTGAAGCCTGGAGGGTTATGCTCTGGAGATGGTAAACCAGGGCATCTCTGGAAAACGAGATAGAAATGAAACATTTACGCTACAGAGAGCTGGCTAAGTAAACACCTATAAAGAAAATCCATCGAGATGCCCAAACTCTTCTTCATTTTATCCAAGAACATTAGTGGCCTGAGGCTTAAAACATGAGTCTTGCCAAAGAGCTTGGCTAGTTTAAGAGAAAAGACGCTGGAGTTTTCCAATAAAACAGGCCAGTCATCTCAGAGCTTCCAATCAATGTGCAGGCTTCCCACTCAGATGTGAGTGGATAAAGACATTACCAGACATAAAAGAAAGCCAAGGATAAGTCATATAAACCAAAACAGACAGACAGACAAACAAAAGTGACTTGGAGAAACCGAGATTGTGCAGGAAAAAATAAGTCTTCAAAAACTAACACAATATCCTCAGATAGATAAGGTAATACATTGCAATCATTTAACAAAAATGAATATTCAGAAATAACAAGTTCTAAGACATTAAAAATAAAATATAAAAATTAATAGAAAAATAGGAAGATAAAGCCAAGATATTCTCCTAAAAAACATACTAAAAAGACAAAGTGATAGGAATTTAAAAATAATAAGAAATTGAGAAAAGATGTCTAGGAAGTCCAGTAATAATATAATGAAAATTCAAAAAAGAAAGAACAGATAAAATAGAGGAGAGGAAATTATCAACAATCCATGCACATTTGGCAGAATGAAGGACATGAGTTTTGGGATTCCAGGGCCCTATCCTTGGAGTGCCCAGGAGAAACACAGGTGCAGGTGCTACATGCGTCGCAGATGCAGAAGGCTCAGATCAAAGAAGAAACGGTACAGCCTCCCAAAGAGAAAAAATATATACATGAACAACATGTTTTATACAAATGATCAGGAATCCTAGTGGCTTCAGATTTCTTAGTGGCAGATATTAAAAACTAGGCAAAAAGCAAGCAATATTTTCCTAGTCCTATTCCCGTTCTTAAAACTATGGACTTAGCTAAACTGTTAGTCAAATGTCAGGCAAAATATATAAATCGTTTCAGAAACGGAAGGTCTTAAAAAGTTTACCTCTTAGGCATCCCTGCAAGGAAAGCTATTGGAGGACATACTTTGTCAAACCAAGGGAGTAAACCCAGAAAGAAGACATGGGGTCAAAGAAACAAGGCATCCAACACAAGAGAGAAATAAAGAAGAATCCCCAGGATAGTGAAGAATATAGGAGACCCTAAGATAACCCTTAGAACCATTTCATATTGCAACAAGTCACAGAGAAATTTCTCCACAAAGATGAAGGTGTTAAAATGCCTAATTTACTGAGAAGAGATTTGTATAATTGCTGGAGAGTTTATGTTAAACTGGTGATAAATATATAGAAAGCCAAGCAAACAAATGATAATAATTGGTTCCAAAAATATAAAAAAGAAAGGAAACAGTATCAGAATTTTCTAGGTTCAGCACTCAGTAGCATTCACATGATTATGACAATTCAAGCAATAGTTAGTGAAGTTAAAAAATGCAGTATAATTACATTGAAAAATTGAAAAGGAGAAAATTGTGTGTTTTTTTTAGAAGCTAACAGGTAAAAAAACAAAGCTGAATGCTCCTTTATTTAGGAGGATGTCAATAGATAATATACAAAGCACAAAATTCAAGAAGTAATAAAGCTAACATTATGTAGAGACTGCAAGAAAATGCCACAGGAGTCAGCTGAAGGAGTTGATAGTGACTCTCCTAGGAAGGGGAAATAGACTAGAAGAGGATTGATCATTTGCATAGCAAATCTGGTAAATCTATCTTAATATTAAGGTCTTTAAATATTGTGCCTATGTATTGATAATAAAATACCTTAAACTCCCTAAAAAAGAAAAAGAGTAAAGAACAACAACAAATATAACAAATAATTAAACTCAAGTAGACATGTATTTTTTAAATAATGTTTTTATATTTAGAATTCTGTTTTATTATATTTTCAAAATTCAGATTAAAACTAATAAAAATCTTAAATTTAGTCCTCTAAGCACATGAATATACTCAAATATTTGAAAATGAAGATGAAATAGTACAGTCTCCATGGAAAAGTTAAGAGACCTGGTAAATGTATTGAGTAATTGAAAGAGCGTTCAGTAGGGCTCCCCGAGAGAAAACGAAGTGGAAGGACCAAAATCGCAATACTGTAAAGGAAACTTTACCTGCTCTAAGGAAGATAAACCATGGTAATATATCATGATGTGCATGATACCAATAATGAAATTGCTAAATTCCAAAACCTTTACATGCTTCCAGAGGTGGGAAAAGTTTAATTACAAAGCAACGGTAACGTTTTTTCATACATTTGCTATTATTACACAGGGATGGGCAAAAGGAGGTTTATAGTTGCGATCATGGGAAACATGTCTGTTGTTTTATTACATATTTTTCCATACAAACCACTTTAAACCTACTTTGGCCCACACATATATTTTAGGGGATGCCTTCTCTGTTCCTTTTATCCTAATCTATTGTAGTATTTAGCCCTTCTCAGTTTTTTTTTAATTCTGTAATTAATTGTTAAAGTTTAAATTTTCTTAAACTCTAAATTTTCACTCATTATTTGATTCATTTTCAAAGAAGCCTATCTATCTCTTTATGTATCTATCTATCTATCTGTCTACTACCCTTTCAAAGGTTTTTTGTGACTCTTGCTGAAATGTTAAGTTATCCCTCTTGCCTTTGTTAATCTCTCAGGGGCCATCTCTTCCACATGCTCCTGTAGATGCTTCTCTGTAGCGGTTTGCTTCTCCTTGATGTCTGCTTGCCCATGTGCACTTATGATTAAAGGGCTGGAATGATGGCTGTTGGTCACGGCACTGGCTTTCCTCAGCAAGTGTGGGTGGCACCATATCAACCTCAGGTTTCTGCTCTAATGGAGGGAAGCTCCAGGCTTCTTTGGGTGCATGGGTGGGGATGTTCTTGCAAATGGACCTCTTTTTGAGTGGGGCTAGTAGATAGCACAGAAGCAGGCCAAGGACTGCTCTCAGTAAAGCAGAATAAGCCAAACAAGATATTTCTCTGGGAGCAGGGAGTGTTAGGGCATTTCATTAATCTACAGAACTGTTTTTCTATTTTCCCTTTCTGGGAAACAGAGCCTCCACTGCAAAGAGGAGTGTTCATTTCTTCTGTTATATCTAAGAGAAAATGCCATAGCCAGCCCTCTGTGTGCCAGAGCTGAGGACCAGTCCAGCTGGGCTGGCAACCCTTCAATTAATTATGCTGCTAATTGCCACACAGGCTGTTCATTCATTCAACATCATTCAACAAATATTTCCAGCTCTTGTTGATGATGATCTTGGAGTTGTTCCAGGGCTCTGTGGGGAAGACTGGTGCTTGCTTCTTCAGTGACCCATTCCAGATGTCTCTATTTGTTTGTGATTTTTTTGGCTCTATTTTCCCTGTCAAACCAGAGTATTTTATAATTTTACAAAATTCCTTAAACTTTCTACTAATAAGACTTTCTCTGTTTTCCAGAACTGCTATGGGTTTAATCTCACTCCTATACTCCTTTCATCATTATCCTGAGTTTTGAGGAAGAAATGTAGAGGTTTATATGTGTTTAGTCTGCCATCTTGGTACAGAAGCCATGATCCTCGCTTTGATTCATTTCTTAATTTACTATAGTTATCTGAGTACATTTACAAAAAGTACATGTTGGTTGCTGTATTTTCTGCATCCTTGCACTTCAGAGAATGTGTAGCACCCTCTCATATAACCATCAGCTGGGTATAAAATTCTCATCACAAACTCTGTGTTACCCACAGTTGTCTGATATTTGTAGTCACCATCTGTTGACAAACTGCTTTCAGTTCTCATTTAAGTTGTTTATTACCTTCTGTTTAGATACTTACTGTATTTTTTCACTAACACAGGAATTATAAAAATATATTTCTAGAAACTGTTTCAATGTGGTGATCATTTTATTTCATCATGTCTCAAATCTCATGTCATAAATCCTTTTTCAGTGTATAAGATATAACCCTTTGCCATTCATCCTCTTTTCTTCTTCTTTTACACTTTTCTTAAATCTCACCCCTTTCTTCTGGATAATGCCTACATATTCCTCAAGTCTGCTGAAATATCACTTTTCTGGAAAATTGCCCCTAATCCCCTAAAACACTTAAAGTGCACCTCTCGTAAGCTTGTCACTTCTGTCACAACACATCCCATGCTTTATGCTGCTGACTGTGATTTATCCATTTTACAAGATAGACTCAACTCTACTGGAACAGGAACCATACCCATCCTGTTTAACGTTTGTTTTCCTTGGTCATAAAGGTGCTCTGCAATTTTCATCCAATGAGTGACTTTATTAAAGAAATCTTTCCTGGGACTTGCTAAATCTTTTAAATAAGATCATAACCCTTACTAATTTTAGCAACTTCCTCTTCTATCATTATTTTGGTGATTTCTTCTCCCTAATCTTCTCTATTTTTACTTTTAGAATTATTAATAGACAAAACACATCCCCCTCCTTTTCTTTTTCCATTTAGTGTCGGTGTGCTTTTCCTCTGAATTTGTAGAGAGTTTCTTAAGCTTCCTTCTATTTGAGTGAATCGGTGCTCTATGACAGCCTATCATCAGGTCACTTCTTTCATGGCATTTTAAAATTTCACCAGCTTGCTTTTTGTCCATAAACAATCTGCCTGACTTCAGAGCTGTACCTCTGGGGATGGCCTACTCTACAGCTCCACAGATGCCACCTCCTCTCAGATTCGGTTGGAATGCCAATTAGAGATTTTCTAACGCTTTATTTTATCTTGCATAGGAGTTTCATTTCATTGACCAAATTAGCTAGATTTTTCATTTTTTTTCTTTTTTTAGCAAACTCTTTTCTTTGTTTTTTTTTTTTTCCCCTCTGTTTGCTTGCTCTTCTAGAAGTGAGTATACCTGAAATGGGGTTAGTTTGAACTACTTTACAATAATACTTTAAAATCTTCCAGACTCAGGAAAAAGAATGAAAAGTCTAGTTTTATTTTGCCAAAATTGAGGTCTATTTTTCTGTAAAATATAGGAAATAGTGTGGGAACACTGTCTTTGCATCTCAGGTTGTGGAACCAGAAGTCAGCTGGATGAGCATCTGCCTTCATGATTGGTACTATCCCTGCTAGTCTACGTCAACTAGCCTACTGATCCTCCCAATAAGTAATTCCTTTGTTCCATATGATTTTGATGCTTTGAACTCTCATCAAAGATAGAAACAAAGCTCATCTATCCCTGATGCCAACCTGTCCATGTTGAGGAGCACCTGCTACTCCCAAATACTTGGGTTCCTTTCAGGGAGTCCTCTCACATACTCCTCAGCTAGGCTTCAAACAATAAAGCCCATTGGCCAATAAATTCTCCTCTTTAATCTGTGCTGTAAAGTACCTTAAGATTTCTGACAATACTGATTGCGGCCATTAGTAATTTCTAAGATTGGTGAAGAATTTTTTCTGTTCCTTTTTGGTCAAGTAAATGAGAATTTAAAGACTACCATCTTTACCCGGGTATTCCTTACAGAATTTCATGTTAACAGTATCGATTTAATATTTGGTATACCACAAGTTACCTAATCTGTGCTGTGAATATTATTCATCTACATAGAAATAGTCTGAATGACCTAAAATACCTTTACGCTATGGCTCCCCCTGCTGGTTCTGCAGTGGAAAATCTCTCCACTGGGATGCTCAGTAGACCTGAGTAAAGCTGAGGTCTCAGCGGGAGCTAGACACTTCTACTAACTGGTTAACTGTAATTCCTAAGAAGCTTTTAGCATTTCTTAGGAGACTGCCAGCAGGAATATGAGTGCAATGTGCATGTGAGGGAAACTCTTCAGGTCTGAGACCAAGGACATGAGGGTGCTGGCTTGATCTGGACTCTTCAAACAGTCACCAGGGAACACAAATCCTGTCCACTGGGAGGGCATGTGTGGAGAACACACGGAAGGAAGACTGCCTGCTGCCCCTATAGCTGTGCTGCCTTTAGAGAGTTAGGAGAGTGGGTTCTGAGTTTATGAGAAGGGGAAACACTTTTTTTTGTGATTGAAAACACTCACAATTTCTAACTTTTCTTAACAAAATAAAGATAGGATGAATTCTATTTTACTAATTCCATCTTTCTTTTATTATCCATTATGGTTTAAAAACTGCATTCTGATTAGTATTTTATGATTTGATCAAATTCAGCATTATGAAAATTGATCAACTAAGAAGGACTCTAAAAACTTGATGAAAAAATGTGAGAAAACATTTTAGCTTTTTTTTTTCTTCCAGCCTATGGTTCTCTGAACATTCATGTGTTTTGTATTTAGAAGTCTAACCTATTTTTTTTATGTTACCTCAGGCTATAGATGCAACTACTAATAATTATGTGTGTGTGAATGTGTGTGGGTAAATATATATACCTTATACACCTTTTTAAAATTTTTCAATTACAATTGAAAAATCGTACACAGTGTAGTGGTTAAGACACTTATATAACTCCAAAGTGATCCTCTCAATAAGTCTAGTACCCACCTGGCACCACACACAGTTATTACAATAGCATTGACTACATTCCCTATGCTGCACTTTACATCCCTGTGACTATTTTGTAACTGCCAATTTGTACTTCCTAATCCCTTCATTTTAAAAAATAATTTCTATGTGTACATACAAATGCGTTTCCATTTAAAATTACTGTCAAAATATTATTTTAAAATATTTTTAGAATTATTAATGAATTTAATGTTTTCCTTCTGCTGAGTAGAGGGGGACTTAGCTTAATAAAATCACTTGGTTAAGAATAACATACTTAAAGAGGTTTCAATTATGTGAATCAGACATAGTTACTCATTTTCATGCAATTCTCATTTTGATTCTCTTATTCTATTTGAGACGTATTCTGTAGAATCTTTTCTTTACAGGGCTTGCTTATGTGGGTCTGCTTAAGAAAGTGTTGATACATTTCTACCTGATGTGAAGATATTTTACATTTAAAGAAAAGGGTATACTGCTTTCAAAAACCTTTGTTAAAAGTACGCTATTTTAGTCAGATGGGTACTAGACTTATTGGAGGGATCACTTCACAAGTTGTATAAAGATCTGATCACTGTGTTGTACACCTGAAACTTGTATAACACTGTATGTCAACTATAACTGGAAAGAAGTAAGTATTTTAGGAAACTTAAGCTGCGTAAAGGTGACATATGTCCCTGGTTGTTGCCTTAGACTCAATAGAGAAGGAAGCAGAACAGAGTAGGTTCACAATGCACCATGCTTTCTACTCTTTTTAGAACATTTTGTAATAGTAGTCATAGGAGCCAGTAGGTGTGTTATTAGTAGACCTACTATTTATTCTACACATCAGGAAATAGTACCCAGAATTTTCCTTGAGTAGCCCCCACCCTCCATCCCAGTGTATCACATGATTAAGGTAAGACTCTAATTTGGACCATCAGAGCATCTGATCTTCCCTTTCTACTGACTGGGATCTAGGATGTTCATTGACTCAGGTTGCCCAATTAGTCAATCACTGAACTTTCACAGAAGTGATCAGAAAGAGATGCCCAGAAAGAGCTGTTCCCTGTCATGCTGGACTGGACCTGAGAGGGAGCCACCTTGTCACCACCTGGAACCTGAGAACAGGAGCACATGGGACACAGAGATGAGAAGAGACCAAATGTATCACCTGAGTCACTGGGTCTAAACTGGTATCCTTGAGCTTAGAATCATAAAAACACCACCTTTTACTTCCTGTCAGGATGGTGA
Organism: Tonatia bakeri; assembly: GCA_004024845.1. Taxonomy (NCBI): domain Eukaryota; kingdom Metazoa; phylum Chordata; class Mammalia; order Chiroptera; family Phyllostomidae; genus Tonatia; species Tonatia bakeri. Next base: position 69,803 of record PVIA01003809.1, read on the forward strand.
TGTAGACAGACATGGCTTGCCTCTTTGCACAACCACAACAAAATTACCCTAAGACATAAAAAAACCATCTCTCAGAACCAACATAAATTGAGTTGAATGGAAGTCTGACAACTATGGAATTAAAGAAATCACATCCATCCAGACTGGTAGGAGGGGCAAAGACACAGAATGGGCTGGTCGCACATCCATGTGTGATAGATAAAAATTCGGGAGGGGTATCTCAGGAGCAAGGAATACCAGCTTCACACCAGACCCTCCAGGCCAGGGTACCAGTGCCAGGAAGATAAGTCCCCACAACTTCTGGCTGCAAAACCAGTGGGGATTGAGATGGTGAAAGAAACTTCTGGAGCACCAAGCAGTTCCTCTTTAAAAACCCACACACAGACTCACCTATTCAGGCTCACTCCTTCTGGGCTCTGGCAACAGGGTGGTGGCTTTAGGGACACCAGTGGCATGCATGGGTAGGCTGAGGTATCTGGCATCAAGGCAAGCAGAGACAATTGTCCCTTTTTGGGGCCCTGTCCAGGGGCTGGTGCCATATGTGAGACTCTGTCAACCTGGCTAATAGTATTTGACCTGCCTTGGAGATCCCCAGAGACTCCTCCTGACCCAACTTATGGGCCCACTCAAGCTGCTTTTCCATATGAATGGCTGATCTTGGTTCATGCTTCACAACTTTCTAAATCCTCTCAAACAACAACAGCTGGTCTCAGTGAGCACCAGGCCCAGAACTAGCAGCTTAGATTCACAGCTTGACTTTGCCTGGAAATCTGTAAGTTAGGACAAGTAGTAGCCATCTCAGGTTGCTTTATAACTCAGGAAGGGTGGCCCAGGAAAAACCCAGGTGGGGGCTGACCTTGGCCTGCACCACCCAGAAAACCCCAGGGACCAGTGCACAGCTACAGACCACATTGGAGCACCACCATCCTGCCTCTGCACAGCTGATCCTCCATGGAGGGTGGAGGTCAGTGGTAAGTGGTCACGACCAATCTTTGTAGCTAACTGGCCTGGATAAATCCCTCCATTTATCTGCCAAAAGCAACCAAGGCTCAACTACCAGAGGAGGATGTACTCAGCCTATACAAAGGGTATGCCTCAAGTACCCAGCTTGGGTGATAGCAGAGGTTGTGCCACTAGATCCTATAGGACACCTTCTACATTAGGCCACACTACCAAGACACAAAGTCAAAGCAGCTCTACCTAACACATATAAAATAACACAGGGAGGTTGCCAAAATGAGGAGACAAAGAAACATGGCCCAAATGAAAGAACAGATCAAAACTCCAGGAAAAGAGCTAAATGAAATGGAGATAAGCAATCTATCAGATGCAGAGTTCAAAACACTGGTTATAAGGAGGCTCAAGGAACTTAGTGAGGACCTTAACAGCATTAAAAGGATTCAGTCAGAAACAAAGGCTACCTGGCTGGTGTGCCTCAGTGGATTGAACACAGGTCTGTAAACCAAAGGGTCACTGGTTCCATTCCCAGTCAGGGTACATACCTAGGTTGGGGGTGGGATCCCCGGTAGGGGGCACGTGAGAGGCAACCACACATTGATGTTTCTCTCCCTCCCCTTCTCCCTCCCTTCCCCTCTCTCTAACAATAAATAAATAAAATCTAAACAAACAAATAAAAAATGAAGCATACACTAATTGAAATAATGAACAATTTATAGGGAAACATCAGTAGAGCAGATGAAGCCGAGAATCACATCAATGATTTGGAACATAAGGAAGCAAAAAAAACAACCACCAGAGCAGCATGAAGGAAAGAGAATCCAAAAAATGAGGATAGTGTAAGAAGCTTGGGGGGCAACTTTAAGCAATCCAACATTTGCTTCATAGGGATGCCGAAAGGAGAATACAAACAGCAAGAAATTGGAAATCTATTTGAAAAATAATGAAAGAAAACTTTCTTAATTTGGTGAAGGAAATAGACATGCAAGTTCAGGAAGCACAGAGAGTCCCAAACAAGATAGACACAAAGAGGTCCATCCCAAGACACATCAGAATTTAAATGCCAAAGGTTAAAGATAAAGAGACGTGATGGTGGGTGTGGGAGAATGGATGAGAAATGGGTAGTTACAGAATAGCCATGGGGATGTAAAGTACAGTAAAGAAAAGGGAGTAGCCAAAGAACTTACACACGTGACCCATGAGCATGAACAGGGTGGGGGAATGACCTGAGGGAGTGGAGGTTCTGGGTAGAGGGAGGCAAAGGAGGAAAATTCAGGACAACTATAATAGCACAATCAATAAAATATATTTTTTAAAAAAACAATCTTTTTCTTTTGTTCATTTTAATGGGTTTTCTATCATTTCCATGGAAAGAGCACCAACTGATAAAAAAAATTGCTTACTTTGAATTTTAAAGCTGAAGAACAACAGTAAGGCAGGATGAAACCTGCTTGCACAGCACCAGTCCTGCAATGTGAATTGAAACAGGGGCTGGACTGAAGTTTGCCTTCATTAAGGATACACTAATGATCTGAAGTTTGCCTTCATTTTCTTTGCTGCCTTCCTCAACAAAAACATTCGTTGCTATGGGAACTGTTTCAATGACTTCTATGCCAATTGTACCTTTAAGCTCAGAGCACACTACTTGTAAATCTAGAATCTTCTCATACAACTTGGTTTGGATTTTTTGTTTTTGTTTTTTTGTAGAACTAGAATCATCAATAGGTGATTATTTCTCTTAGCATTGTTTCAAACTTGGTTTAATGTACAAGAGTGCTTTGAAAAAAACTAGGTGACAGCTGAGTTGCTTGGATCTGAACTGGTGTGAGATCTCAGAGCATCCTCATCCTCACTCCACACATATCTACTCAGTTTTCTCTCTAGTCCTCCCAGGCCTCCTGGTCCCTTCATTCTCAGAAGGTGAGGCTCTGCTCAGAGCTGGGGGGAAACATGGAGCCCACAAGCAATTCTCTAGTCTTGCTTGACCAAGCACCACCAGCTTCAGATGGGGCAACTGATGTCCAGCAACCTGGAGGAAATTCCCTAAATTCCTCGATTAATCAGGCTTAGCACTGCTGTGCGGTTATTTTGATTTTATTACTATAAACTTAAAAAAATTATTAGTACTCAATTTCCACGGGTAATATGTGAATACATTCTAACAGTATAATATTTACCAAAGAGTCCAATAGTCTCAAAATAAAGTTTGTCTTGAGTCTTCTGCACCTAGTAAAATAGCTACTGTTAAGAGTGTGGAGGGTTCATTTTCAGGCTCTTTTGTATCTTTGTTTGTAGAAATAGAGACTATTACTTCATGGGGCATAACACAAAAAAAGTTAAAAGGACCTTCAACATGTTTATTTTCCCAGTTGTTAATATTCCATAAGGTGTATGTATATTAAATCATCCCATTGTAGACTTTAAATATACACTATTGTATTTGTCAATTATTCCTCAATAAATTTAAAAAAATAAAAAGAACATTTGACATCTCAGTGGGCTTTACCCATGTAAAACTCCATGCACTGTATTTTATTGTCTCTATATACTCTCAGTTTGAACAGCTATTTATTGGTAAAGCACTTTTTAAAAATTGTTTCTGTACTTTCTCTGAGTTTAGTTCATGTCAACCTTTTTAATCTATATCTTCTTTCAGTAACAAACAACACTGAGTTCTTCTTAGTATTATTTGAGATTCAAAATAATTACTACAAATTAAAACAAATAAGCAATGATAGCAGTAAATACATCCTTTCAAATTACACTCTTTCCCTCATATATTGCTCCTCCCGAATCCCTCTATGTTCAACATAACCAGATGGCTGCCACTCCCCTTAGTAACACGCTTTCACCTAGCGGCAGGACATCCCTAAGGAACAGCCTATTCAATAGCTCAGAGGTGACTGAGCAGTTAATTCCACGTACAGCGATAATAACACAGCTGCATTTTAGAAAACTGGAGAACATATAACAGAACTTATAACAAAATACAGACTAATAAACTCATTCAGGAAGGCTAGAAGTGGGCCTTCCTGAATTAACAAAAAAATTTTATAACATTTTTCATGGCAAAGGAGTTGACGTGGTGTGATTTTCTTTCTGTGCATAATACTCTTTAGAGTATAGTTCCCTGAGTATAGTGTGGGAAACAGTTGAAGAATAAAGTCACCAATCAACTTTGATTTTTTTTTAAACTGTCTGTCCCTATCCCATCTTCTCCCAACTCTTAAGAGTTTGGTGCAAACTAAGAATGATGAACACTACAGCTGAGGTGATGGACAGGCAGTAAGGAGCTGAGATTATTATCTGAAGATTAACTTCATAGGCCCTGAAATGAGGATGGTATGCTTCAGAAGAATCTTCCATGAAATTTCCAGTTCAGCTTACCGAGTCAGGCTCTACCGTGATCCCAGCTTTTCAAGAACTCTGTAAAATCATCTCTCATTTTTGACAGAACATGGGTGAAGAGGGAAGAAGATACATGACATGCTATTAAGAAAAGCAGTATGACCTAATTTTTTTAGGTGGGGTTTTTGTTTACCGGAGAAAAAGTGACTTATAAACTGGCCAAAGAAAAATGTTCAGGGATTTCTCTCAGTCTCCATCTCTATAATTACACACTAAATACGGCATTATTCTGTCTCTCCAATACAACTCAACCAGAAGTCTGGGTAAGAAGAACCCCCACAGACTCATTGAATTTTGGGTGCTTCCCCTGTCCACCAGGCTCTGCCTGTCTAACAGCAGCTCCACATCCACCCATTCGCGCCCCAACACCCAGCTCCAGCAGCACCTGTGAGCTCTGCCAGGAGCTGAAGCCTTACGGGAGAACCTACAGATCTATTACCCACTGGGATCTGCAACTCTCTGCATTAACATGCTCATTATTACTGCCATCTAACGGGTTTCTCTTGCTCTCCAGCAAACCTATGATGATAATGTGAATTTCCATGAAGATGTCTATATTGCAAAATATAAATAGTTGGTAATTAATACTTGATAATTAATAAACTGGTATTCTGGCTCTCATGAACTTTTCAGTATAAGCCAAGATCAGGAATTAGGCCATGATTTTGAAGTTTCCCTGTCTAGAAGCCCAAAATCTTCTCTTTCATTGTGGTAAAGCTAGAAGATGCAATGTCCTGCTCAACTGGACAACTGAATGTCCTAGAGAGATATTGGGACTACATTGGACACATTTAGGGGAAACAAATTGTCTGTGGCAAGCTAAAATTTTGTAGAAGGAAATGGTGGGAAATAATATCAGGCAAGTTGAGACCCTGAATGATAGGCTAATATACTTAGCTTTGTCAGTCTTAAAAATAACAGAGAGTCATCAAAGGTTTTTACCCCATCAAGATGGGGAGGATAATAAGAATGAGAACAGCAAAAACAATCTTGTATATGTGTTGCTTTTAATTTAGGAGTCTTCTCATACATAATTTTACCTTATCCTATTGACACTGTGAAGCAGAAACGGTCATGCCCACTTTTTGGATGAGGAAACCAATGCTGAGTGAGCTGTGATTTGGCCAATGTTGTTCAATTAGTAATATTGTAATTTCAAATGCAGCGTTTATCTATATAGTCCCATGTTAGTGTTATGCCACACTTATGCTAGTGAAGCCACCAAAATACATTTACACTTGCCTACCTAGACTCTGAAATAATACATACAGTACTTCTTTCCCCACTGGAGAGGTGACAGGTCTATAAGTAGTTTCCTGCTCTAAGAAGCCAAGAACACACTTAAGCCCAGGAATCCCATGAGCTACATGTCCAACTGGCCCACACGGTTGCCCTTCTCTGCTTTGAGTGGGCCCTTGCTCTGGGTCCCAATGGTTGAGCTGATGTAAGTTTATTGCACATCCTGGCATTGGCCTGACCCCCTCCATCTGCCTGGTGTATGAAAGCATCCATGTTATGTTACTAGTTTCAGCAAGGGGCGGGACTGGATATTGGAAATGACATATCCTTACTATACGCAAGTGACCTAGTCAATGATGGCAACATCACTTCACAAATTTATTAAATATAGCCATAATTTTGTTATATTTGATAATCAAAATGAATATAGAAATAAAACCTATTTTGAATATAACATAGTTTTATTATCATCTAATAATAATTTTCCAAAGTGAGAGAGTTCAGTGGATATTGATAAAGGAAAATAAGAAACTTGCTTCATATTTATAACAATGAATGAGGATTTAAGTGTTTTGGTTTAAAGAACGTTATGATTCTAAGTGGAGACCTGAGCTGTCTATCTAGAATAAGTAGCAGTATTATGGAATCTCAACTAAAAATCCTAGAGGTTGCAATTCATTAAGAAACCATTTTTAATTGATGATTTGGAGAACAAGCTTTTATCACTAAGTGGGAATTGGAGAAGACCTCTAAAGATTGGGGGTTTGAAAAGACCCGCCCGTTATGGTGGATTATGCAGCTGGTGGTGGAGACAACTCTGAATCAATGGCAGCTTTCTCTTACTTTTGTGAAAGCTTGAAAGAAAAGGTGCTTTGTAACTCACATACAAAAGTAGGCAGCAGATGAACACTTTATGTGACTCTTAAGCAAATGTGGTGTTTGTGCAGCCTTCTCTGCAAACAGAACCTATCGGCCAGTTTTCTAAGACATCAGTCCCACTGTAATTCCCTTGAACTTACAGTCCAACTTGACACTCTAAACAGCTTAATAGATATCATTCTGCATTTTATTGATATTTCTTACAGGGGATGAAGAATGGTAATGAAGAGAAGGAGTAAACATATATACATACTGAACACTGTACAGATATTATTTATTTTCAGCCTAGTAATAACCATGTCATTTTTCCATTTACAGAAAATGAAAACGAAGTTCAGAAAAACCCAAGAGACGGTTTGAAATTACACAAATCTATATGTCTGGACCTGGATTTGCATCCACCTCTGCTTCAATCTAAAAACCACATTTTTTCCCTCTATGTGACGTGTTCATATGCTCTGCCCACCTTCTCATGTGTGCAGAAAACTCAGTCAGGCTCCTCTAATCAACTAACGAATGACTCCCTCAAAGGCAGATGCCATCAGCATTCGACAGTGGAGTCACTACCACAAATATACTAATGTCTTATGTCTCCTCACAGTGAGACTTAAAGAAAATAGAATTCAATGTACTCCCAGCCTCGACACACAGGCAGGCCCTCTTCCACCTATGACTACATTCATTGCTGTGTTCCTCTGCATCTCTTTAAATGATTTTTGGCCTCTGACAGTGATGGAGTTGGTTCCTATTCTTACTCCCTGAATCTCTGAAGAAGGTGCAGATTCATTTGCTCTGGGCTGATCTGGGCCCAGGGTTAGATGTTAGCATGAGATGTCCCTTGAGATGAAAACCCTGCGGCCTTGAACTAGGACAAGCCTTTAAGGGTCTCACTTGGCTGCCAAGTTCCATTTTCTGGCACATGAGAACCAGTTACTCTGTAGATCCAGTCTCAGGTTTAGGGCTGCCTGTCTGTCCCTCCATCATACTGTGAATGTCTTTAATGTGTAGTACGTACGATATTGCTGCTTCCAAAAACTCATGCAGGATGTACTAGATCTAGTGAAACAGGACATTTAAGTTACTCTACTCTGGTGACATAAATTCTATGCTATGGATGTTTTAAAAAATCATAAAACACTAAATGGGAAAATGTCCTTACTTTTTTGAATTGTATTAATGACTAGATTGATATATAAAAAAAAAAGGAATCCCTTTATTTCTTACCAAAGACATAGAAAGCACTGTGTTGAATATTTTCCTTGCCACGCCCTGCCATGCAGAGATATGGATGGGGGGAAGTGGAAAATACAGTTATCGATTTTTGTGCATTGCCATTGGAATAGCAAAAACATCTGACTAGGAAAGAGTGTGCACAATGGGAGGGAGGCTAAGTTCTCCTAAGTCTCTGTTCTTTCTACATTCAGAATTTGTTTGGGCTAAATGAACCCAGATGACAAGGCAGGATCAGCAGGGATTTTTTTCCAGTCAGTCTAACCTGTGGGATCTTTCACATCGTCACCCACTTTATTATTTCTGCCTCGAATGGTTCCATGCGGACCTCATTCACATCCTACTCCCGTCTGTCCTGAGGCAAAGACAAAGGCCTCTTCGGCTGTGAAGACACTGCTGCTTTCTTCCTGGTCTGCTCTCTCCTGCAGTAATCAATGTTTATGGCTGCAGTTACAGTAAAAATAGCAAAAGTCAATATTTGTGCTCCGTATCTGTCAGATAATAAAGCTGGCTGGAAGTAGGACTCCGTGACATCTGCCTGCAACACAGGGGCTGGTCTCCTCATCCTTCCAGACAGTTTATCTAAAGATGGCGTCATATTTGTACAGCTGACATTCTCAAATCCCCTGTGTGTGTCCTCAGGGAAGCTCAAGGTTTTTGTCTGATTTCTGATCCTATTGATTCTGGCCTTTAAACTGGAAAAAAAAGTTAAAAAAAAAGAAGTAGAAAAAAATTAAAAAGTAGGATAATGAAACAAGACTGAATAACCATTCAGAAAAGCAGTTCTCTTTAAACTATTATTTTTTAAACCTTGCTTACTTCCACAAAGGATAATAAGAGACAGAGAAATGATGGAAAAATAAACTGAAGGACTCTAAAGCAAGCTGGGAGGTCAGAGTTTCTTTCAAGGCTTTGGATTTTAGACGAAGACCAGGGTTTCAGTTTTAGCTCTGTTATTCTGGCCAAGTATCTTCCTAGAAATAGCCTCAGGCTTTCCATCTGTAAAATGGAAATATTAATAGAATACAATTTACAGAATTTTCAAAAAGATTAAATGAGGTAATGTGGGGAAAGGGCTTAGCACAACAGGTGGGAATAATACCAGTGATTATTCATATGAAGCCAAGTGATTTTTAAGTGAATCAGCTTTATGTTTTCTCCAGCTACTCAGCCTCATTAAATGACTAACACAAGTCACTGTAAAAAGTGAATGTGAAAGTCAAAACTCAAATTTTATTACTCATTTTCATGTTACATTTCTTTACAATTATCACTATTAATCTTTCATGGCTTATTTCTTACACATTTCCATCTTGCTCAATGTTTCCAAGTCAGAATTATCGTCCTAGTCTGGGAACACCATTGTTGTAATTGTTGTGCAATTTGATCCCAAATTTCCACTTGTGACTCCTCTAGCGTTTCACAGTCTCCTTGCACTGTCCTTTGCATATGGATTGTACTCCTTTCTACTCATTACTGTAGTTCATTTCATTCAACAAGTTAGTCTTTCTCAAAAAGTGACATATTTTTAGTATGCAAAATGATTTTAGGTGAATGAGCTTCTATAGTTCCAAAAGTCATTTATTTAAATATTTATTAGAGAAAATATGGTAGCACACCAAAACCATGATCTCCCAGATATTATCCTCTAGGTTGAGGGTAAAGCAAGATAAAGAGTAAAAATTGGAAATCTAAAAAAGATTAAGTATAATATTGATTACGCTGTGGGTGCTTGCTTGTATTTTCCAGCTCCTTACAGTTCAGTGGGGTTGTGTGTCATCACTGAACAGAAGCATTCAAGAGCCTGCATGCAGCTCTCTGATGGCTCTGTTTCAGGGTCTGTCTTGGAGGCTGTGGGTTCTAGATGATTCAGGTATAAAATGTGAGAAAAACATAGTGTGAGAGAGAGAAACCTTTCCTTGTGTTAATTCACTAAGTTTGGGAGATTATTAGTGATCTCAGCATGGTGGTATGTAAAATACCACAAAGGTGGTCATAACAGTGTTTAAGATTTACAGTTTCGTTTTTAAAAAGATTTTATTTATTTTTAGAGAGAAGGAAAGGAAAGGAGAAAGGGAGAGAAACATCAATGTGTGATTGCCTCTCACGCACCCCCTACTGGGGACCTGGCCTGCAACCCAGGCATGTGCCCTGACTGAGAGTTGAACCAGTGACCCTTTGGTTCACAGGCCTGCACTCAATCTATTGAGCTACACCAGGCAGGGCAGATACATAGTTTCTTAGTCAGATGACACTATCTTCCATATATCATAGTTTTATGTCTCTGTCATTACCTTGTCAACTCCTCTCTTAGCATGTTCTAATTTCTTGATTGATTTCTTAAAATATGATGTTGAGAGATAAATACAACCCACTAGATGTGGTTACAATAAAGTGGAGTTTCTCTTCATTCTTACGAATTTTCAGACTAAAATACATAAGCCTTCCTTCCATCCTTCCATCCAATTGTTGACTCATATTAAATATACACTACTCAAAATCCTTCTGTTGTGAATTTTTCTGAACAGTTTTTCCTCCATCTTTTTCTTCAGTGCATGATTCATTGAATCTGTACGATTTTTCTCGTTGTACTTTAGTGCTTTAAGGTCAGGCTAGAAAGATCTTTTAAAATCTTGTTTCATTAAACATAATCACTTGGAGTGATTCATCCACCACTCTAAGATTTGCATTTTCCCATATTGGATAAAAATGACTTCTAGGTTTTTATGTAAAGCAGTGATTCTCAAAATCACCTAACAAAGAATCACTAATCAGGAGGAGTCCAAAATGATCTCCTCCAGGTGGGACAAGAACATGGATTCACTAGAAGCAAAAGTAATATTTTTTATTTGTATATTTTATAATTTATGTGACCTTTTAAAATTAAACCTAAAATATATCACTGCTTATTGTAGCATGTTTTTCCCCAAAACCTTTGATTGAGATTGAATCTATATGAGAAAGTAGTGTTTATCTTGTGTCTGGCATTGAATGGGCCCCAAATTCTTAGAAAGAAAGAAAGGGAGGGAGAAAATGAAGGAAGGAGGAGGGTGAAGGAAAGAATGAATAAATGCAAGAACACATGAAGCATGCCCTTGGCTGACATATACCATCTACTGCAAAAATGGCACATCTTCTTATTTTTTTTTGAGGGGGAAGGATCACTTCTTTTATGATCTCCTGTTTCCAAAATCTATTTATTTACTATTTTTCAGATGTTTTTCTGGGTTGCTTTCTTCCACTATTTCAATGGCTTTTCTTCTACTTCTTTATAAGTGCTTTCAATTTGATTGTATATGTTTGTTACATTAAAACATAGGCTTATTTATTCAAAAAATACTCATTGAGGAGAAGGAAGATACGGCAAGGTAGGTGGGAGCACAGTCCACTTCTCCCTGCACATGGGCGAAACACCTAGTGGATCTTCTGAGGACCAGAGCAAACAGCCAACAGTACACCAGCATATATGAACATTGGAGACCAAAAATTGTACAGGACATAGAAAAATCAGACAGTAAGGAGAGTGCTTCAGAACAATAAGGTCCCTGGGTCCAGTGCCAGGACCAGGGTGGCAGCATCCCCAGGACCAACACCTGCTGGGTCTGCCGCAGGGTTCTAGGGAGACAGCCAGGTCAATGGCTCCCTCCCCTGCCAAACAAGGTTCGAGCAGCACCAGTTGGGACATGGATGCTTGAAGTCGCAGGGAAGAGAATAAGGACAAAATGGAAAACACACTGGGGCTACGTGCATCAGCTGCAGAGAGTTGAGAGTTGGGTCATGATGGGTCCTGACCCTGATAGTCCCAGGTCTGGTTGGAGAATTGGGCTATGTGAGAGGCCAGGCACTTGTATAGAGCAGCAGGCTTGAGCAGGAGGAATTAAAAAAAAAAAGTGAAAAAAGACACATTCAGCATTTGTTTTGGGAATTCTCCTGCAGCAACCACTCCCACCTCCTCACCACCCACCTGTGCAGTGCTCACTTGGTGGCAAGGAAGGCCCCAGTGCTCACACCCAAAGCCCCAGGGAGAGTGCACACCATGGAAGGCTGTGCGCACATACCCGCAGCCCTGGGGACCATTAGCACCCAAACCTTTGGGACACACTGTTGATCATCCTGCCACACTCGCAGGCCTGGGAGGGAGCATGCTTGATCCTGCCACCCAGGGGCACCATGCACCCAACCCTGGTGCCCCTGGGGAAACAGCAGAGAAAGTGTGCACCAGCATCTGCAGCAGCAGTGATGGTGGTGGCACTCCTGCCCTGCAGGGCCCACTGGCTCTCTAAGAGGAAGGTGGAGACACCCGACAGAGGAGCACTGCAGGGCTCAGAGAATCAGCAATCCTCAGAAAAACTTAATACAGTGGGGGCGCTGAACTAGCCTGAAGGGGTGCTGAGAGTCCCTAGCACCTAGGACAGCAAAGAGTGAGAAGGGGGTGTGTGAATTGCCCCTAATTGGTACACCTCAAGGACAATGCAACTGGTGGACTAAAGGCCTTCGCTGGGTGCTGAAGGGCACTAGGGGTCTGACATTGAACTGAGGAACTGGGCTGAAGGCTGCTTAAGTGCCACTCAGGAAGGGAGAAAAGTGAAACCAATTCTCCACAGCCTGCTACTGCCAGGAAAACCAGCAGAACTGGCTTGGCCAGTTTGAAGCCAGGAGGAAACTTTTTTTTTAGTACTTTTTTTTTCTTTTAACTCCTTTCTTTCTTTCTTTCTTTCTTTCTTTCTTTCTTTCTTTCTTTCTTTCTTTCTTTCTTTCTTTCTTTCTTTCTTTCTTTCTTCCTTTCTTTCTTCTTTCTTTCTCTCCCTTTTTATCTCTTCTTCCTTCCTCCTTTTTTTTTCTAATTCCCACAAGTGAGACAATAAAACCTGGAGCTGTAAAAGACCAGAGTTGGACCCAGAGAGGGGTCACCCTAACAGCAGAGACAGTGAAACAAACTTCACTTTGCTACTCCAGAGAACTTGCAAGTTATTGTATTTTGTATTCTTATTTTTTCATTATTCTTGCATCTTTCATTTTATTAGTATTTTGGTATTTCTCTTCTTTATGTTTAGTCTTCTTTGCTTGGCTTGTTAAATTGCATTGTTTAGCCCTGGCTGGCGTAGCTCAGTGGATTGAGCACAGGCTGCGAACCAAAGCATCGCAGGTTTGATTCTTAGCCAGGGCACATGCTTGGGTTGCAGGCCATAGCCCCCAGCAACCGCACATTGATGTTTCTCTCTCTCTCTCTCTCTTTCTCCCTCCCTTCCCTCTCTAAAAATAAATAAAATCTTTTTAAAAAATTGCATTGTTTGACTGGTTTCCCTTGTTCTCTCTTTCACAGTGTATTTTTAATTTACTGTCTTTCACTTCACTGTGTTCCATTAGCACACTACTCTAGGTCCTATACTTCCTATTCTTGTTATCCAGATCACATAGAGTCTGCCATATGATTGTTGCTCCATTATTATTGTAAATAATAGCTATTCCATACAATTGTAAATACTACATAGCACCCCTCCAAGGTCTTAGCCCACATTACTGTTTCCTGAACTTTATTACTATTGTGGTTAACTCTATTGTCTTACACACTATACCTATTTTCTATCCTTTACTCTCACTTTACCTCATAATCTGACCTCCCATAAGCTCACTGCTTTCTAGATCCAACTCACAGTCCTTCCCTCCAACAAGAGTCTTTACTTACCATCCTTTCTTAAAAGTGGCTAGTTGGGTGAAATATCACAGTTAACACTATACATATCCAAAGGATCTCCTATCTTTTCTCTACATGTTGGTACTGTAACTATCATAGAATATACTCCTGTTGTCTTAAACCATTTTGCCTTCCCCCTCCAAATGATCACAAAAAAAGAGTAGGTGAAAGCTGCGAACACCAGGATACCTGTTGGAAGAGGAAACCCACAAACAAAGGAAACACCAACAGGTAACAACAGAAGAAGGTGAAGGAGGGAATGAAAGCCACACTAACTCAACCCAGGACCTATCTAGAAATATAACTAAATGGTGGAGAAATTACTCAGAACAAACTACTGAACAAGAGCAAGAGAGAATCCTCAAAAGCTTGTACACATAGAAAAACCAACTTCAACACAACCTGCCCACACCTGCACAACAGAATACAAGATGTGGTGGATAGAGTGACCCTCAGTTAACCAGCTGGAGGGAAGGACTCACCAAAGAGAGACCCAACAACAATCAAAACCCAAAGACATAGAGAGAACCAATACAAATGACAGCCCAAAACCAGCAAGCTCGGGAGATCAAGGAGACTGCACCACTGAATCTCATGGCTCTTCTACTGTAAAAGTTCACACCATAAACCCAGGGAGTCAGAACAGATCAATTTAAGAAGCTGAGGTTAACAAGAAGAGTCTCACAAATAATGGGAAGACGAAAAGAGATAATCCCCAAATTAAATGAAAGGAGGAAGCCTCAGAAAAAATGCTAAATAAAATGGAGGCAAGTCAACTGTCAGATATTGAGTTCAAAGCAATGGTTATCAGGAAGGTCAATGAGCTCACAGAGAATTACTGAAAACTATAGGGAAACTAAAATGAACTCACTGTGAATTATATCAACATGAAAAAGGAAATAGAAACTATCAACAAGGGCCATGAGGAAATGAAGAGAATTCAATTTCTGAACTGAAGAACACATTAAAAGGAATCAAAAGCAGGCTAGATGAAGCAGAGGGTTGGATCAGCGAGCTGGCAGACAAGGTAGGAAAAAAACACCCAGAATGAGCAAGAAAAGGAAAAGAGGCTCAGAAAGAATGAAGAGGGGTTAAAGGAAATGCAGGACAACATGAAACATAATAATATCTATATAATAGGAAAACCAGAAGGAGAAGAAGAAGTGCAAGGGATAGAAATCCTCTTTGAAAAAGTAATGATGGAAAACTTCCCTAATTTAATGAGAGAAAAAGTCACACAAATCCAGGAAACGCAGAAAGTCCCAATCAAGAGGAACCCAAACAGGACCACTTCAATATACATCATAATTAAAATGGCAAAATTCCAAGATAAAGAGAGAGTCATAAAGGCAGCAAGGGAAAAACAGGAAGTAACATACAAGGGACCCCTGACAAGGTTAGCAGCTGACTTCTCAATGGAAACGCTCCAAGCCAGAAGAGAATGGCAAGAAATATTCCAAGTAATGAGAACCAGAGGCCTGCAACCAAGACTACTTTATCCAGCAAGTCTCTCAATTAAAATGGAAGGCCAAATACGAAGTTTACCAAACAAAAGAAGTCTCAAAGAATACACCTCCTCCAAACCAGCTCTTCAAGAGATGCTAAAGGCACTACTTTAAGAAAAGTAAGGAAAAGAGTGAGAGAGAGAAGAACATAGGTACAAAAAAAATGGCAATGAATAAGTACCTATCAATAATAACCTTAAGTGTAAATGGATTAAATGACCCAATCAAAAGACACAGAATAGCAGAATGGATAAGAAAAATATGACCCACATATATGCTGCCTATGAGAGATCACCTCAGGACAAAAGACCTACACAGACTGAAAGTGAAGGGCTGGAAACAAATATTCCAAACAAATGGACAGGAAAAAAAGATGGGATAGCAATACTTACATAGGACAAAATAGAATTGAAGAGAAGAACCATAAAAGGAGACCCAGAAGGTCACTTCATAATACTAAGGGAAGAATCCATCAAGAAGACATAAACCTTGTGAATATATATACAGCCAACATAGGAGAACCCAAATACATAAAGAAAATCTTGGAGGACTTCAAGAAAGATATTGACAGCAACACAATGACAGTAGGAGATTTTAACACTCCACTATCAAAAATGGACAGATCTCCCAAACTAAATATCAACAAAGATACTGTAGCATTGAACAATGCCCTAGAGGAAATGGACTTAACTGATATGTATAGAACCTTACACCCTAAAGAAGCAAAATACACATTCTTTTCAAATGTACATGGAATATTTTCAAAGATAGACCACATGATAGGACACAAAACAAACCTCAACAAATTCAAGAAAATTGAAATTATGTCAAGCATTTTCTCTGGACACAATGGACTAAAACTAGAAACCAACCTCAAGGGAAAAAATGCCAAAACTCAAATTCATGGAGATTGAATAGCATGCTATTAAACAATGAATGTGTCAAGAGTGAGATTAGGGAAGAAATCAAAAAGTTCCTGTAAACAAAAGAAAATGAACTCACAACAATCCAAAATTTATGGGACACAGTGAAGGCAGTCCTGAGAGGAAAGTTCATAGTGATAAAGGCCTACCTTAAAAAGATAGAAACATTTCAAATACACAACCTAACCCTACACCTACACCTACACCTACAAGAACAGCAGAAACAACAAAAAAGACAGCCCAGAGCAAGTAGAAGGAAGGAAATCACCAAGATCAGAGCAGAATTAAATGACATAGAGACTAAAAGCATAATTCTAAGGATCAATGAATCCAGGAGCTGGTTCTTTGAAAAAGATAAATAAAATTGACAAGCCTTTAAGCAGGCTCATTAAGAAAAAAAAGAGAGAGGACCCAAATAAACATAATCAGAAATGAAAGAGGAGAGATTACAACTGATACCACAGAAATACAAAGGATTGTAAGAAATTACTATGAAGAACTTTATGTCAAAAAACTAGAAAACCTAGGTGAAGTGGACAAATTTCTACAAAAATATAATCTTCTAAAACTCAATAAAGAAGAAGCAGAAAGCCTGAACAGACAAATAACAGCTGATGAAACTGAAGCAGTAATCAAAAAACTTCTGACACACAAAAGCCCTGGACCAGAAGGTTTCATAGGAGAATTTTACAAAGCATTTAATAGAGAGCTAACCCCCATCCTCCACAGATTATTCAAAAAAATTCAAGAAGGTGGAAGACTCCCAAACTCTTTTTATGAAGCCAGCATCATCCTAATCCCAAAACCAGATAATGACACAACAAAGAAAGAAAACTTCAGGCCAATATCGCTGGTGAACATAGATGCTAAAATCCTCAAAAAATATTGGCAAACTGCATCCAGCAATATGTTAAAAAGATCATACACCATGATCAAGTGAGATTCACCCCAGGGATGCAAGGATGGTACAATATTCCCAAATGAATAAACATAATATGCCACATAAACAAAAGCAAAGACAAAAATCACATGATCATATCAATAAATTCAGAAAAAGCATTTGATAGGATACATCACCCATTTATGATAAAACACTCAGCAAAGTGAGAATAGAGGGAACATTCCTCAACATAATAAAGGCCAAATATGTGAGACCTATAGCCAACATCATACTCAATGGACAAAAACTTAGAGCTTTCCCATTAAGATCAGGAACAAGAAACAAATGCCTGCTTTCACCACTCCTATTCAACATAGTACTGGACGTCTTACCCACAGCAATCAGACAGGAAAAAGAAATAAAAGGCATCCAGATTGGAAAGGAGGAAGTAAAACTGTCATTGTTCACAGATGACATGGTTGTGTACATAGAAAATCCTATAGACTCCACCAAAATAACTACTTGACCTAACAAATGAATTTGGCAAAACAGCAGGATACAAAGTCAACACTCAGAAATCAAAGGCACTTTTGTATACCAACAATGAAATATCAGAAACATAAATCATGAAACAAATCTCATTTGATATAGCAACAAGAAAAATAAAGTATGTAGGAATAAACCTAACCAAAGAGGTAAAAGACCTGTGCTTAGAAAACTATACAACACTGAAGAAAGATTAAGGGAGACACACAAAAATGGAAGCATGTACCATGCTCATAGATTCGAAGAATTAACATCATCAAAATGTCCATACTACCCAAAGTGATTTATAGATTCAATGCAATCCCAATTAAAGTACCAATGGATGTATTTCACAGATATGAAACAAACATTTCAGAAATTATGTGGAACCATAAATGACCCCGCATAGCTGCAGCAATTTTGAGAAGAACGAAGCAGGGGGGATCACCATACCTGATACCAAACTGTATTACAAGGCCACTGTAATGAAAATAGCTTGGTACTGGCATAAGAATAGGCACATGAACCAATGGAACAGAACAGAGAGCCCATAAATAAACACAAGTCTCTACAATCAATTAATATTTGACAAAGGGGGCAGCAACATAAAATGGAGTAAAACAGCCTCTTCAACAAATGGTGTTGGGAGATCTAGACAGCTACATGTAAGAAAATGAAACTTGACCACCAACTTACACCATACATAAAAATAAATTCAAGGTGGGTAAAAGACTTAAATATAAGTTGCGACACCATAAAAGTCCTAGAGGAAAACATCAGCAGGAAAATCTCAGACATTCCACACAACAGCATCTTCTCTAATATGTCCCCTAAAGAAAGGGACATAGAGGAAAGAATAAACAAGTGGGATCTCATCAAATTAAAAAGCATCTGCATGGCTAAAGAAAACAGCATTAAAATGAAAATAGAATCAACTGTATGGGAAAACGTATTTGCCAATGATAACTTTGACAATGGTTTGATCTCTAAAATATACAAAGAAGTCACATGACTCCACTCCAGAAAGATAAAAAACCCAATTAAAAAATGGGCAAAGTACTTGAACATACACTTCTCCAAGGAGGACATACTGAGGACCCAGAGACATATGAAAAGATACTCAGTATCACTAGCTATCAGAGAGATGCAAATTAAAACTACAATGAGATACTACCTCACACCAGTCACAATGGCCATCATAAACAAATCAACAAATAAGTGTTGGAGAAGATACAGAGAAAAGGGAACCCTAGCGCACTGTTGGTGGGAATGCAGACTGGTGCAGCCACTGTGGAAAACAGTATGGGATTTCCTCAGAAAACTGAAAATGGAACTGTCTTTTGACCAGCAATTCCACTGCTGGAATTACACCCTAAGAACCCTGAAACACCAATCCAAAAGAACCTATGCACCCCAGTGTTCATAGCAGCACAGTTTACAATAGCCAAGTGCTGGAAGCAATCTAAGTGCCCATCAGCAAATGAGTAGACCAAAAAAACTATGGTACATTTACACAATGGAATACTACACAGCAGAGAGAAAGAAGGAGCTCTTAGCATTTACAACAGCATGGATGGAACTGGAGAGCATTATGCTAAATGAAATCAGCCAGGAAGTAAAAGATAAATACCATATGATCTCACCTTTAACTGAAACATAATCAACAAAAGAAAAAAGCAAACAATATATATCCAGAGACATTGAAATTAAGAACAATCTAACAATAGACAGAGGGGCATGGGGAGGGGACTGTGGGGAGAAGGGTTTTCAGGAACTACTATGAAGGACACATGGAGAAAACCAAGGGGGGGATGGAAGCAAGGAAAGGTGGAGGGGAGTGGTGGGGAGAAAATGCAGACAATTGTAATTGAACAACAATAAAGTAACTTATGAAACAAACAAACAAAAAAAACCCACCAGAAAAAATACTCATTGAGCACTAATTCTATGGCCAAGGACTATGCTAGCCATATGAATACACTGACAGGCAAGATAAGTCTAGCCACTGTTCTTATAAAACTGAAAATGAGATGCTAGGACAGTCCTTTGGTTTCTTTAGACGATTTCTGTTTTCCTTCTCATCAGAGTCACTGTCATTTGTACAGTTAGAACTTGGAGTTTGAAGAGTCTCTCATTCCTCTTAAGCTATCACCCATTAAAATGCCACCAGCTATAGAATAACAATTACACATTCTCTGAAAATTCATCCAAGCCTTATTGGAAGCACCACTGTCACCTGTTAAACACACCTGTGTGCCCCTGGAAGAGAATTAGTTCTATGGGCAGGAAGTGCATCTGCGTGGCTCAGGTGAAAAACAACTAAGAAAAGAATCCCTGAGTGCACGTCGTTGTCCAGGAACATAAGCGCCTTCTCAAGGTGAGCTTCCTTCTCAGGCTGAAGCATGTTGTGTGGAACAACTTACAAAATGATTTTTCCAGCTGGTAGTCACTTGGAAAGAAATACCTTGTTATACTCTTTCTTTCTGAACTAAAAAAAATATTTCAAGGGGCTCTCTGTATTATTATAATAACTTTGGAGTTTTTTATTACAAATGTTCACTGTAGCAATATTTAAAAATATAAATAGAAAATTTGGAGAAAATTAAAAAACTTGGGTATCCACTGCCCAGAGGTATCAATATTTTGGTGTAGACTTTCCCACACTTAAACTTTTAAAATTACAAATGTGTATTATATTGTACTGTTTGGTATTATACCATTATACCATACTTTATTCTTCCTCCTACAATATGTAATTATTTCTCATGATATTAAGTAGTTCCTTAAAATACAACATTGATAATGATATAATGCATTGTTGTGCTGTTGCTGGTAGAAATGAAATCTTTTCACTGACTTGCAAGGGAAGTACTCCAGGGACCCAGGTGTGGGAGGCTGTGGCATAGTGGTGAGGGTTACTGAAGCTGGAGCAAACACAAAAACTCTCTCAGGTTCACCATCAGTATCTCACTTCCGTTCATCTCGCCATGAAGGAAGTCCAACCTTGTCTTCCTCAGGTCCAGTACAAAGTCCAGTGTTTGAAAGTTCTGCGTCATGCCAAAACTTAGTGCATGTCGGTCCCCAGACAGCTGGTACTAATTGCCCATGGAGTCTGCCATCGGCCCCAGGAGGCTTCTAACACCACATGACTGCAATGGAAAGAGAACAGGCAAACAAACTAGGTCAGCACATGTTACTGTGTGAGGCAGAGGCAGAGGGACAGGCACAGGGACAGGGAGAGGGACAAGGAGAGGGAGATCCTTTGTTAAGCTGATTACATTATCTCGGGTTTGAGAAGGACATGGTGCCCTTTCAAACTAACCAATCAACTTCCCAAACTTTTGCAGGCTGGTGCTGGATCCTCCACCTAACCATCTATTTCCTAGACCTTCTGGGGTTCTGTATCTTTTTTCCAACCCTATCCTTTCCCCAGGCTAGACAGACATGCCTCTATGGTCACCATCTTAGCTCCTACTGCACAAGCCTCACAGTAGAAGCACCTTCCCTCTGGCCATCTTGGTTTCTACTGAGCACTCACCCAAACAGAGGGATTTCCCCACTGTTTTTCTTCTTCCCCTGGTAACGACCCTTCCTACCCACTTCGGGGGATTAGGTCTTCCAGGGTGCAGGATGCCCTGGGAAGTGTGTGAACCTGTAACTTCCTAGTGAAGCAAGCAGGCTTATTGTCCAAGTCAGCTCCCTAGTTTATTATGCTTCTTAATGTCCAATTCCCTTTGCTTTCTTCCTTTATTAGTATCTAGCTACCTATGCTAACAATGCCACATTTCATTTTAGAATACCTTAATATTAAACATTTAAACAGTTCTCCAATTTTTTACTATTATGATAATCTTTCTTATAATAATATTTAATATAAATCTGTATATATTTCTTTAGGATAATTTCTAGCAGTGGAATTATTCTATAAATTCCTAAGGCTGTATTTTTATATTTTTAAGGTATTTGGCACCTATCCTCAAACTATTCTGTAAAAGCTTTGTTCAAATTTATATTTAACTCTGGTGTACGACACTGCTCAGTTAGCAAGGGGCATTGCTATAAAAATCTCTTTTAGATGGTAAGTAAAACATGGTATCTTATATTTCTTTAGTGAACTGATTGTTACTTGTTTTTCTACTAAATGTTTGTCTTCAAAATTTTTTAGTTTATTATATTTTTAAAATTCTTGTATGTTAAGAATATTGTTTTTATTTTACATATACTGTGAGTATTTTCTCAGGTTTCTGTTATTCAACGCTAATTTTTTACAGTATTTTGGAGGCACAACTATTATTTGTTTTTATTACAGTAAAATGCTTCTGTATTTTTTATGTCTGTATTTAATTTCATGTTTGGCTTTCACCTTCAATTCTCTTTTTTTCCCAAAAGACCCATAAAAGAATTAGATAAATTGGTGGGGGGTGGGATTCTATTGTTGCTGGCAACTAGAGAAGTATGAATTTCATAGGACATAACCTTCAAACCACACAACAGAAATGTAAAAGAATGTCTATAATGTCAGGCAACATCAAATTGAAGGAAATGGTGATCAGCCAATGAATTCCATATAAATTGTGAGAAGGTACAATAAACTCATATGTAAAGTGGTATAATTATAAGAAGTTTTAAAATTTTTCTTCCATGTGTCTTCCTGTATTTTCCAAATTTTCTATATGTAAGTGGATATTTATATCATGAAACAAAGAAAAATCAGTAAACAAAATAAATGAGCAAAGTAGACTGCAGGACCAGCATGAAGTGGTTATTTACTATATCTGTGAGTAACAATGATATCTTTTTTATGACAGAGGATGGCAGGCATGAGAAACTCTATGTCTGTGGCTTTAATCTGTATAGAAGAGTAGTTCTTAACCAAAAGTAAGTTTGTCCCTTATCCCCAGAGACACTTGGCAACAACTGGAGACATTTTTGGTTGTCACAATTGGGGATTCTTCTGGCAACTAGTGGGCAAAGTCCAGGAATGATGCTAAATATCTTTTTTTTTTAAGATTGTATTTATTTTTTAGAGAGGGAAGGGAGGGGGAGAGAGAGAGAGAGAGAGAGAGAGAGAGAGAGAGAGAAACATCAATGTGCAGTTGCTGGGGGACATGGCCTGCAACCTAGGCATGTGCCCTGACTGGGAATCGAACCTGCGATGCCTGGTTCGCAGCCCACGCTCAATCCACTGAGCTACACCAGCCAGGGTGATGTTAAATATCTTATGATGCACAGCCAAGCCCCCCACACAGAGAATTATCTGTCCCCACATATCAACAATGCCAAAATTGAGAAACATTAGTGTACAGGCTTTAAGATGAGTGATCTCTAAAGTGGGGTTCAGACAACCAAATAAGTGTACAGCCCCATCCATTAGGGTGAAAAGATACTAAAATTTCAATTCATATTAATTTTTATTCCAAAAATGATATTAGTTTTCCTTTATACTTAAATTATAGGTCACCATTGTTCCCTTTACATAGTCCAGGTGTCCCCCCAGTTACAGGTGACAATCAGTCTGAAACACCCAGAGGGGTGAGAGAGGACCACAACACTGAGGGAATGACAGCAGCTCCCCACTGGTGTGTTGGCTTTCAGCGTATTCTGACATCCTGCATCTCCATGTGCCAGGTCAAATGCATTTATGGATGATGTTATGCAGTTGTGAATAAGCTACCTTTCACACACATAGCTTTAAAAGACCTTACAGAAGAATCAGACTGAAAATAGCATTTATAATGCGAACACAAGCCACAGAAAGATGACGACTGACATCTGTCTCAGAGCTAGCTCTCTGAGAGTCACACTGCAAGAAGAACAGACAGCATACTCAGCTCTATACTGGGGCAGGGGAGCTCTATAAAGGACAGCCAGTGAAGAGGAGCGAGCGCCTCCTCCAGGTCCCATTCCTTTGAGGTGAGAAGGTATGACCTGAGCTTATTTGGATAAGACCAGGGTGTTGTCAAAGATAATAGAGCAGCCAGCTAACAATCAGTAGTGACTTACAGCTCAAAATAATTCCAATAGAAACCCAAACACCAGAAGTTTATTGCTAAAATCGGTCATTCCTGGTGG
The DNA here is from genome assembly GCA_004024845.1 of Tonatia bakeri. Lineage (NCBI taxonomy): Eukaryota > Metazoa > Chordata > Mammalia > Chiroptera > Phyllostomidae > Tonatia > Tonatia bakeri. Next base: position 93,116 of record PVIA01003809.1, read on the forward strand.
TCGTACACACTCCTCAACTGTGACAGAAGCTGTCTGCAAGCCACTCGTGGCTCCAGCAATAAAAGATGAAAACCTCACTGGCTCTGGCAGTACTTAGCTAGGATGCTGGATCAAAATAGTGTGCACTCGGTAGATTAAACCACAGAAATTAATTTGTCCCAGTTCTGGAGGCTGGAAGTCTAAGATCAGTGTCAGCACAATCAGGCTCTGGGCAGGAACCTCTTCCTGGCTTGCTGGCAGCCACCTTCTCACTAGCCTTTGCTCAGTGAGCACAGGTGTTGAAAGAGTGAGCTGTCTGGGGTCTCTTTTCATAAAAGCATGAATTCTTTCATGACCATCTTACCTGAACTACCTCCAAAAGGAAGGCCTCATCTCCAAACAAGATCATCATAAAAGTTAGGGCTTCAGTATGTGAATTAAAAGGGTAGGAACCACTAACATTCAGTCCAATATAGGGGGCTTCAATGTAACTACTAACCAATCAGTGGCTGACCATTAAGCTATGTTGACCCAGTAGCCAGCACTAGACAGCCAGACAAATTTATAGATACAGAAAATAAATCAGTGGTTCCCTAGAACTAAGAGTGTGGAAGGGATGGGGCATGACAGGAACGATAGAAGGTTGCTTCAGAGCATGATAAAAATGTTCTAAATCTTCACAAGTTAGATTATGGCGATAGTTATACAACTCTATAAATACACTAAGCATATCAAAAGCTATTGAATTGTTTATTTTAAAAGGGTGAATCTTATAGTATATAAATAATAATTTAAAGAGGTTTTTTTAAAAATTCACATGGAATAATTGTAGCCTCAGAATCACCTCTAAATTACAGTTCAATTAATTGTCCGGAGTGTGACTAGACAGTAAGCTTTGAAATCGTTGACGAAGACTTAGAATGACTTTATACGAGCTTTAATGTGAGCTTTATTTTGGGCTTTGGCAATTAAATTTGACAATGAAAAGGTTTAACATTTTAAAAAATAAAATAAATTAAATAGTAGGGACATCTCTCTATGTAAAATTGTTAGACATCTGTCAGTAAAGTATGTGAACCTAAATTTGAGGCTTGGTGGAGCCAGGGCATAATAGTGTGGAAATGTATCTTAGAGTTCCCAGGAGAGAATCACAAGGACCATGAATGCAAAATTAGTACAAAGTCGTGAAAGAGAAATGGATATTATCTACATGTGTCCAGCATCTGGAAACTATTAAAAACGGAAAATAAATAATTTCTTAATTTATGTTAACAATGCTAACTTCTCCCACAACATTATGGTAGACTTCAAAGCTTACTACAAAGCTACAATAATCAAGACTGTGTGGTATTGGCATAGAGGTGGACCTGTAATAGATCACTGGAATACAATTGAGAGTCCAGATATAAACTCAAGCATTTATGGTCAATTGATTTTCAACAATGGTGCCAAGATAATTCAGTGATAAAAGAATGGTCTTTACAACAAATGGTACTGGTATAACCCAATAGTCACATGGAAAAAAATGAATCTAAACCCCTACTTCCCACCGTAAGGAACAAAGACCTAAATGTAAGAGTTAAAATTCTAAAACTCTTCTTAAACAATAGGTGAAAATCTTTGTGATCTTGTTCAGTAATATTTCCTTAGATATCATATCAAAAACACAAGCAACCAAAAATAATACTAATAAAAAAATAAATTAGACTTGGTGGGAACCCAGTCATAGTATAAAGATTATTTTTAAGTAAAAAATTTTTGCTAAAGAAGATGCAAAAAAATTATATCTGAGCTTCCCTTATCTGACTAGAATCCAGAGAACACAGCTGATGGTAACCATCCTGGGGAGTGTCTTATGAATTCATCTAGAGGGAGATAATCTGCCCCATTCCTCTAGCATCAAAAGCCCAGTGAAAATTTTCATGTCTTTCCTCTGAAGACTTCCCTCACCAAGAAAAATACCTTATTAAGTTTTGCATATAACTTTTATTTTAGGCTATTGAAGGCATAAATAAATCTTGCTAATCTGTTAATCTGTCTATTCTTCATTAATTTGTATGCCATCAATCACTGGGCCCAAGTTGGAAAACTTTTCCTCCCAAAACTTCATTCAAAGTAAGCAGTTTTGTGCTTCCAAGGGTCTAGTATCCAAATACGTATAAAGAACTCTTAAGATAAAAAGGCAAATAAACTAAATAAAAGTGGGCAAAGGTTTCAATAGATATTACTGGGCTGAAGATATACAAATGGTCTATAAACACAGGAAAGGATACTTACAGGTACACCTCATTAGGGAAATGCATATCAAACCACAAGGAGATCCCAGTTCTCACCGACTGGATGGCTAGAATCAAAAAGACAGATAAATGTTAGCAAGAATGTGGACAAATTGTAATGCTGGCATATTGCTGGTAGGAATGTAAAACAAAATGGTAAAGGCACTTGGAAAATAGTTTGGCAGCTTGTCAAAATTTTAAATATAGAGGTTACCATATAACCCTGCAATCCTACTCCTAGTTACATACCCAAGAGAATTGAAAACATATGTCCACACAAACACTTATACACTTATAAATTTGTTCATAGCAGCCTTATTCTTAATAGCCAAAAACCAGAAATGACCAGCTGTCCATTAAGTGATGAATGGATAAACAAAAATGGTATGTCCACACAATGGAATATTATATAGTACTAAAAAGAAATGAAGTAGAGATATATGCTACAACAGGTGTAAGCTTAAAAACATTATGCTAAGTGAAAGACACCAGCACATATTGTATGACTTCACTTATACAATACTTTACTATAGGTTTTATTGTCATTTAGGTATACAGTAGTAAGTCCACCAGATCCATTGCCACTGAAGAAATAATTGGTTACTCACAGTTTCCAAGAAGAGATGGGAAAACACAGGGATGTGTCAGGAGGCAGGGGGAGAATAGGGACCTATGGTGAGAGTTGCTGTTGATATTTCCACGGAGAGAATAGTAAGCTGGTTTAGCACTTGATAGTTTGAGCAAACCCAGCAAGACTCTGGGGTATCTGGTCCATTCTCACTTGTCTGGTAGCTGGTGCTGTGGTGGTTAAGGGATGGTGGATACTGTGAGAACTTGCTAAAGGGGGTGATTGGAAGCATGTGTTCCAAATTTGTTGGTTTGCATTTGAAAAGTGACTCTGTGGTGAGATGCTTACTATCTCTAAGAATTAATGTGCTTTGGCAGGAGCAGTACATTCAGGGGTAGCAAGATCCCATATGCCAAAGCATCAGAATATAGAAAGTCAAAGACATAGTTAAGGGATATTGTATGTCTGGAGTAGGTGAACCTGTGGAGACAGACAGATTACTGCTTATCAGAGCCAGAGGTAGAGGAGGATGAGGAGTCACTGTTCATGAATAAGAGATTTCTTTCTGGGGGATGAGTATGTTCTGGAATTAAGTAGTAGGAGTAGTGATTGCACAACCTTGTGAACATACTGAAGAATGCTGAATTGTACACTTCAAAACGTGAATTTTGTGGTATGTGAGTTATATCTCAATAAAAAATAAAGAAACAAGTTACAACTGTGAGAAAATTACACTGTGGAAAAATGTTTTGTTTGAGAAGAACTGATTGTTAGGGATTGGTTTTTAGGAGAAATTTGGTTTTATAATTTTCAAAAGGGAATATTGCAAAGCCAGGGTTCTTTAGGGAAGCAATGATTTTTACCCTTCATTAAAGGAATAGGTTTTTTTAAACCAGGCAAAACTCTAAAACAAAATATGGCTCATGGCATGGCGTGTAATAAATATCATTCCCCCTATTTTTAGTGAAGAACTCCGTGTGCTAAGGTGAGGCTTAACTACACTTCAAGCGTCAAAGGGGATATATGACCTACGCCTAACCAATCAAGACATAATACTCCTGCACACATAAAGATTGATTAAGCCATTCAGACCAAATTATCAATTAAGTTAAGCCACTCAGACCCAAAACTGTGACCCCAGCAAGAAGAAAAGAGGTATGTTCTTTTTCTAGTGAAATTGAACCTGTCAGGATATGAGCCTAGAACTCCTGGGATACAACTCCAGAGAACAAAATCAACACGGGGAGGGACAGAGCCCAGATATGGAGAGAGAGCATTTGCTGTGGCTTATGTGCCTACATTGAGCTATGCCTAAAGCTTACCTCCAGATGTTTTAGTTACGAGATGCAACCATGTTGCTTTTATTTTTGTTGTTGTTATTTTTAAGCTTGTTTTAATCGGGTTTTCTCCCACTTACAATCAAATAAGCCCTAAAGGAAACCCAGAAAATGCTTTCGGGAAAAAAAAAAACAAATGATATAATCTCTAATGATCTTGATAAGGACAGAAATCAGCTAGTGTTTATAAATTGCTTCACAGGTTTTGTTTAACTGACCCCAGCAATCATGAGAATTATTTTGCTCAGGTGTTGTTAGCTGCATTTTAAGCATAAAGTTTGATATCCATTATGATTTTTCAAAAAACCGGAAATGAACAAAATGATTCTGTTGAGGAGAAAATCTTTTTCTTCTGCCCTCTTAGATTGTGCTTGTGGTCCTGTAAATTAAATTGAGAAAAGACAGATTGGCAACATTAAGGAGATTTTTTTATTTACACACATATGTAGGCAGGAATCCAGAGGAAAGTATGACTCAGAGGCAAAGCCAGAATTTGGGACTTATATGCCATCTTAACAGGCAAGGGAGACAGGAAGAAGCTCACTTACAGGAAAACAAATGACTTTTTAGAAAGATTTAATGGGTCCTTAGGAGAGTAGGCGGGAGATCGGGTAGCTCCCCGGCACTGTCTGTCTGGCCGTGATACGGACTTCTTTCATGCACAGGGAAATTACAGTTGGTCACAAAAAGGGGATTTATGACAACTGAGTTCTTTTGGGGCCTCTGCTTTTAAGCAGATAAGGAATTTCAGGAACTCAAACACCTTTAGCTCAAAATATGTGTTATGCTACCCTGGCTTATTCTGGATCTTTTAAATGCAAATTATTCACTAGTCACATAGCTAATCAGAAAGCAAAACAAAGAAGTAGAAGCTATGTCATCTGGCTCTGGCGAGACACTGAATGGTCTCCTTGGTAAGGTAAATTTCCAATTTTAAAAATTCTTATAGTCATTGAACAGTTTTTCCCCAAAACATACACTTCTTGGTTTTACTTTTTATGAAAAAAAAAACATTGTATAAACAAGAATGTAACAGCTTTTTGCGTCTTGAAATTGTTCCTGAATGTCAAATATTTTGCTCTGTGTAAACTGTCAGGCATTTATCCTATTATGGTCATCTTCTCTTTTCTTTTTCTTCTTTTGGAAAAATATTTGAAGGGGAAGAAAGAAAAATATTTACCTTTCCAGCCACAGTAGACTAGCCCTAGGTATTTGTCAGCAGCCCTCATGTCAGATTGACAAGTCCTGCTGTTGATAGGCTGCAGTGAGACAGGGAAGAGAGAATGCAATTTATCAGGACACTGGGCAAATGGGCATGTCTTAATGTTACCATTTTCCTTATGGTCATAATAACCCCCCGCATAGCACACCTGGAATAATTTAACTGAGTTTGACCGATCATTTGAGAAATTATTTGGAAAGTATGTGCCCTCTCTTTTTCTGCCAGGAGCTGGTGGATTCCACAGTGAGCCAGCCAGAGCATGCTCTCCAACGCTGGTGATGTGCTGATCCATTCCTGACAGGGGCTCACTTTCATCCAAAGCATGCCCTGTACTCTCTCTGATCACGTTGGCCCAGCTCCTGACTCTTTATGCAGCAGCCATTAAGGTCACAGATTAACTGCAAAGAGCTCCGCGTTTTGTTTTTGTTTTCAGTTGAATTAATTGCCAGCATGTAAAATTCTGAGTTCACATTTAAAAGATTCAATTCTGGTTACTCTTGAAATACCAGAATGTTGGATCCAACTGGGCCTCCATTTTTCACATGACAATAGTTGACTGAGGCTGGGTGGTAATTCTCACATTTAGACAGGTGATATGATGCCACTGTGACCTGACATTCCATTTCTCATTCGTGTTGCCTCCTTGAGACCTGGAGGTATTTGACGCCATTACCTCTGCAGCAGAAAGTGAAAAAGAACTGTTTAGAAAAGTTCTCTCGGCCCTAAGATTACCGACTGTATTGTGACCAACCACTGCCTTTGATACGTTTGGGACTTCCGGTTGTTCATCCAGATGGGATTGTGGGATTATTTCTAATTTCTCTTTGTCTTTGTCTCTGTCTCTGTTTCTCTCTCTTTCTCCCCCTTCCCTATATATAGTCTTTCTTCGTGGCTTAGTGAGAAATATCTAACTTCTAGCCCTCTAGCTTAGGAAGCCAACATCTGAAAGGGATATTTGAAGTAATGATCAGTCATAAACTGATTCTTTATCTCAGTCTCACAAATGGAGAATATTTCTTGCTGTCTCCAGCCATGTGTTAATGGTTTCTCTGAGGTCACCTGTACAGATAGATCTTTTGAATTTCACTGGGAACACATGTGGTTTTAAGCTAGATGTTAATTGGAAACATTTATAGTGTCAAACATTTGATTAATGCTCTGGGTTTTAATTGAAAGGAATAAGCATTTCTTAAATCAACTCTTCACAGTAATATGGCTTTTTTTTTTAAGTTTCCTAGAGTAAATTAAACATTCATTTGAAAATGGAGTGATATTTTTTTTAAACCCTTAAAACTTAGTACTGATTTTTCATCATTCCTTTAAAAAAATATTTGGGGGACAATTACTAGCCAATTAATAATACAAAATCAGATGTCAATAAATGCAGTACTGCTTTTGGCGGATGGCCAGTAATCGTTCAGAAACATGCCAAGGAGGATTTGACTCTACCGTTGAGTGTTCGGTATAACACGGAACATTATGCATGTCTCACCCTGTGGATAAAATGGCCTCAGAGAGGGAGACTGGTTGTCTCCACAATGAGAGTCGCTCCATGTGGCCGGGACCCTCTAAACTGAAACAATTAGGATGTGGTTTGGGGACTACGCTTAGGGTAATACTCTCCAGGTGTGAGAGTCCAAAGAGAGACTCAGTTGAGTTCAGAAGAAGGTACATTTTGACTTTAATGTTTGTTCGTAAAGAACCCAAATTGGGTCTCCAGATGGTGCCCTGTAGACATAAGTAAGCATTGCAATAAATCACATGCAAGTGACATGGCAATTATGCTCAGGCTTTGCACCCCTCCCTGTCAGGTGCTCGAGAGGCTCGCCCAGGCATTCCTTCAGGTGTGCCAAAACAGCGAAGTGCCATCTATTAGGGCCCTGAAGGGGGAGGCCGCCATTCACTTGGACAGTTAGCCAGGCCCGATAATAGGTGCAAGATGCAGCCTGCTGCTGAGGTGTGAGTCCTCTCTGCTGCCGGCTCTTAGTGTAGTAGGAGATAATCCAAACAGGCACATAAATAAATAAGTGCTACAAGCCTCCATCCACATAATTGCCACCATTTGAAATGGGAAGAATTAGAGGTGCCCATTATGTCTTTCATTCCCATGCCACCAAGCCACTTGCTTTACACATTTTCCCCCTGAATTAACTACCTGATGGGTTGTTTTGGAAACATTTATTCCTCATTCCTTTGTTCCTTTCATGTGTATGTATTTCAATTCCCTCAAACCTGACTTATGCATAAACTCTTGGAAATTCACAAGGATCTGTCCACAGACACACTCAGGATGCATGGAAATTTGCTTGGGAAACACTGACTTAACTTCAAATCTCATTCTACAAAAATGTCTCATAAGGAGGAATAATCAATGCAAAACAGAAATAAATATTTGCTAATAGTTCTATAGAATTTAAAATACAAACTTCCCCTGAAATTCTCTTTAGTTTGAGGCACTACTGCTGTATGAAGTACTTACGTACCAGATACAGTAACAGGCCCTGGGCCTAGGACCACAGTAGCTCCTCTGTGCCCTGGTGAACCCCGGCTGTGGTTCTGAGTCTGCCGGTCACTGCAGAGGGGTTATGTGGCTTTCACTCCATTGCGCACAGTTAAAACAGAACTGGAAGGTTCTGCAAACATTGAAAAGGACACTTTTCCAGTTAGAGGGTCTTCTTCCCCAGTGTTAACCAGGACCTTGTATTAGTTTCCCATAACTGCTATAACAAATGACCACAAACCTGGTGGCCATGTGTTATAGAAATAACACAAAAATTTTATTTTATAGTTCGGGAGGTCACCAGAGTGAAATCAGTTCACTGGGAGAAAGTCAGGCTGTGAGCAGGGCTGGTTCCAGGGGAGGGGCTGTTCTCATGCTCTTTTCAACTTCTGCAGATCACCTGCGTTCACTGTCTTCTGATTCCTTCTCCACATCACTCAACCTCTTGCTTTCACCATCTGCTCTTTTTCTCCCCTCTGATGTCCTCTACCCCCATACAAAGGCCCCTATGATTGCATCAGGCCCACTACGATCAAGTATCTCAAGATTTTTAAGTTAATGCTCTCTGCAAAGTCCTGTTTGCTACTAAAGGTAAAACGCACAGGTTCCAGGGATTAGGATGGAAACATCTTGGGACCATTATTCAGTCCAGCACCGTCCCCTAGGACCCAGACGTTATCCTGTCCTGATCCTCATATCAGGGTTCACGTCACCAACTGTCCGTCCTGACATTACTTTGATACCACTTCCTGTGAACCGGTCCCAGAGCAGCTCATCTCCTCCTCCCCCTAAAACCTGCTCCACACTCCAAACTTTCTCTCTTGGAGCAGTGCTATCATTCCACCTCTCACACAATTTTAAAATCTTAGTGCTATTCAAAAACTAAATATACTTTCTTTAGCCCATATGTGTTCTCTGCTTCCTCAGACCCAACACTTTGCCTTTGAAATGCCTCCCTGTGTATCCCTTTCTCATTCCAGCTGCTACCAAACACCCTCTATGACAGTCAAATGTCCTGGTAAGAATTGCATAATGTTTCTATTTAGATTTCCATACTTTTGAACCTGTGTGCTTTTTATTTAAGTTGGTAGAACCCAGAACCAAATAAAATTTAGGTAAAAATATTTGCATGAAAATTGGTGGTATCTGTGACAAAGCCTCAATAAAAAATGTTAGCATCTCTCCCACTATTTAATTGCTGATTCCACAACTTTATTTTTCTTCTAAAATGTCCACAATATGTCCAACAGACACTACCATAGATACTGTTCTCAACTGCAGAGTTTCTGTACACTTGACACACCACCGTCGTCTGTCACGACGGGGGCCCAGCAGTTCACTGAAACTTTCTCCTCTGCTCACACCCAGTGTGTTAATCACATCATCTTCTCCTTTTATTCACTGACACACAACTCGGGCACTCAGTTCCACATTCCCCCTTTTTAGCGGATAATTTTATCTCTGTTATTTAATAAAAGCAACCTAGAGTGATTTTCTCCAAACAGCCTTGCTCTTCATGAGCCTAAGGTGCTCCGTGCTTCCAATCCCTTGGGAACCACCCCATAGAACCCTCAGAAACCAGCCTTAGACACTGTAGTCATAGCATGTGATGTAATGGTTTCTTGGTGAAATGACCTGTTTCTTCCTAACACTGGACATTTTTTTAAGAAGAAGGACTATGATGACACATGGCAAATACTATTACGTACATAATAAAACTAGACAGAAGCATTTATATTGATAAAAATTAAAGTCCAATATTGGTAAGGAAGTGATCTTAGAATTTAACTAAATTTCTGGATGTGAGGGCGATCTGGCTGCGACATCTGTCACCCCATTGATCGTCAGGGTTGATTCGGCTGATCTGGCTAGCTAGGCGGGTGTCCCCTTCCTCCCTCACCGATCCATGTGCGTCCCTCCCGAAGCTGCACGCTCGGTCGAAGAGGACGACCTTCCCAACTAGAGGAGAGGGCTGGTCTTCAGCCAAGGGTATACGAGCAGCTGCGCTTCCCTGCTAGAACCTCCAACCAAGCTCTCAAGAATTTAACTAAATTTCTACCAGCCATAAAAAAAACATATTTTGTAAGTAAAGACTACTTACACAAAGTAAGTAACTCTTACTTTTCAAGCATGTAGCATTCACCAGGCTATTAGGTTTTTTAGGCGTTTGTTAACTTAGCTGATCACTGATCTCCTAGTCCAGCTGTTACTTCACAAGAACAGTGTACAAAACTAATAATGAATTTCTGTGTTTAGCCCACATACAGAAAAAAAGATGTGCTTATTTATTCACTTAATAGCTAAGAATATACTTTGAATTTCTACTATATGACCTTTGAAATTTATTCTTCATTTTAGTTTGCATTGAACAACCTGGAAGTGTTAATTTTGAAAATGCAGCTTCAAAAGCACCTCGGTTAGATTTCTTATCTCAGAATGTGTGAGTGTCTGTTTCTGTGTCACAAAGAGGCAAAGGCTCTAATTCAATTCTTTGCTGCTTTAGGATGTTTCGTCTTCTCTACAGTTGCCTGAAGGGTTAGAGCAACAAAGAGTACAGATGCTGGGAGCTGTCTTCCCTTCCCAAATTCCTTTTGTTAAACTCATTAATATTTTCTTAAAATCTTATAGACCTTCATTTGACATAATGACATAATATTTGGAAACTTCTTTATAATGAGAAACAGGAATAACCTCACCTAACATGTCCTTCTTTATCAGTAAGCTGATTTCTCTTCCTGTACACATCATCCAGTTGAGCCATGTAGCCTACTCTCCCCATGAAGGAGTTAGGAGATAGAGAAAGTCCCATTTTACAGAAAGTAGGAGTCTGGCTTGTCCCAATCTATAGGAATATGGGAAGGAAAAGAGCAGCTGAGACAAGAGTGAGGAGACCAGACAGGGATGCTCTCCTCCATACTCTCCAGCTGATTCCTAAGGACAGGAGGTTATAGAAATGCCCGTGTAACTGTGGAGAGCCCTGGGAGGTCAAGGCCAGTGGCTTGCTTTCCCAGTTGTGCCCTGGAGAAGACCATAAGCTTCTAGGCAAAAGGTCAGCAATGATGCAGCACTGATGTATGAAGACAATTAGACAAAAGAACTTGAGCCAAATTAAACATTACCCATATCCTAAATATGATGTGCGGATGATCCAGAAGTTTCTTCGATCCCACTGATAATTCTAAGGTCCTCAAAGGATCAGGGGACTGATATTCAGTCAATTTGAAACTGAGATATAGGACATTGGGAATTAGTTATCAGAGACAAAGAACCAAGATCATGGACTTCAGCCATGCATACCTATGAGGTCTTTCAAATGGTCAACACTCACCAATAGACTAGACCTGTTAGGTGCAAGTTCAGCACATGGTTCTGAGGCCCCTCCTCCCACTGCCATGAGGTCACTTGAGTGTTCCTACATGTACAGAGAAAAATGGCTTGGGGAAGATGAAACTATGAGAAACTCAGCATCTATCCCCAAAAGATCTAAAAAGTATGAAAGGAGTGTTTAAGTCTCCAAATATTGAAATATTAATTGATAAGTTTAGATATCAACCTCTTCCTCCAGCCAACATACAGCAGGAAAGGGGCTTATTGGAAAGATTCTAGCAGTTATAGAAAACAAAAGAAGCACTATTTTTATACACTTGAATAGTGAAGTTTTAAAATGTTTTACCTCTCCACACACAAGCAAAGTTTAGTTATGGCATTATTCACTCCCAACATCAGAGTGGTGTACATCATATATACATGTTTGTGAAATATTGATTAAATGACTCAGTTAATTCCACCATTGATTCAGTGGCATTACTGTTATAGAGGCCAAAAAATGCCAGCACCCCACACTCCTTCCACTTTTTCTCATCAAAAGCAAGAGCATGTGACTGCAGGGAGTCTGGGCATGGTTCTGGCAACTTCCTCCATGAAATGCATGTATGCTTTACTCCATTATTTCTGATTTTCCCCTTCAATTCTCAGTCCCAAAGAGGCACGTAAGGTGAGAACATATAAGCTCAAAACTCAATTATGGAGGATGGATGAGATTTACAGTAACAATCTTACCTATAGGAACTGCCTCCTTAGGAGGACCAAAAAGCATACGCATCAGAGCAATGGAAATAGATCTTACTGGGAACCATTAATACCTACTGTCTGAGATCAGTTAGTTCCTTGTCAAGTTGAAATCACCACTCATAAACTCAGAGCTCAAATAAATGTGTTAAAACAGCATGTGTAATTCTCCAAAACAAGGACTGTGACCTCATTAAGAGCATTTGGTAAAAGACTTCTATCTCTCTGTCTCTTTCCTTCCAACCACAACTGGAGATGAAGGAGGAGGGCAGGAAATGGAGAAGGAAAGGGGAGCTATGTGAAAGCAGACCCCCCCAGCCCATTCCTTCTTCCCCCCAAGCCACTACAGCCACAGGTTTCGCCCACCCAGGCAGGAGGGAAAAGACAGAGGTTATTAAGCTTAGATTGAGGCTTTAAATAAGCAGGACTGATTCTTTAGAACTCAAATGAGACACTTCAAAAAACCAAAAGAGACTGAAAAGTTATAGAATCTAGCTGAGATGTCATTTAACATCCCCACTGCCCAGAATAGAGAATGTGGTTGAGGAGGTCATTAGAAAAACTAAAACCATTTCATGCTTGCCCCACCAAGATTCTTCAATAAACTGGTTACATGAGGCTCATGACTCCTACATCTTATGGTTGCTTTGAAACTAAATGAGGTAATAATTATGGGACTAACTTCATAGAAGGCACTTAATAAATGCTACTAACAATTCTCTTCCTTTCTTCTAAATGGCTTCTGATATATTTTTTGTTTGTATCTAATTCATTGAGATACTTATTTACATATAAATTTATAGACAGAGTCATTTGCATAAAAGTTTTAACATAAAATTATATACTGCTGCATATGTGCATGTAGGCATGTGTGTTTATGTATGTGTGTGGGTTTAAATTAAATGGAACCTCACTGTCATCCTCCCCTCTTTTCTAGGAGATAAGTCTGCACCTTTTTATCTTGATCCAGAGACATTTGGTCTACAGTTGTTGTCAGAAACGCCAAGGGAGGTGGGTCAATCTAGACCAAAGAAAAAAAAATACAAGAGTTAAAGCATAAAATTGGTAATGAACACAGTCTTTTGAGACATAGTTAAGAGGCCCTGTCAGACTACAGAAGACAGTTCACACTGGGGTTAGTAAGAGGTGACAAAGTTGGGAAAATATGGATGATCATGCTTGGATGGTTAAGACTTGATCCTCTAGATTAAGTTTCTTTTTTCCTTCTTTCTCTTTTTTCTTCTCCCTCCCTCTCTCTCTCTCTCTCTCTCTCTTCTTCCTTCCTTCCTTTTTCCCTTCCACACATCCTTCCTTCCTTCTTTCTTTGTCTCTTGATCTTCTTCTTCTTTTTTCTTTAAGCACCAGTAGATAGATTTTCTCATTGGGAAGTCCAACACTTAAAGCAGATAAAGATAAACTGTCCCAGTTGAGAAACCCAGAGTGTTCTCTACCAAGAATACCTACCCCAGAACCCCTAAAATCCCCCTGTAGAAAACAGAGAGAGAGAGAAATGCCAATCAGCAGTGCCAACCACTGGAAGTTTAGCATGGTGGTTAAATAAAAACTCAACATCCCAAACCACCCCGATGGTATAAAGGTGAGGAAGGACATGGAGGAGGCAGTCATCGCATTTGGTGAGAAGACTTGGCACCGTGTCGACATGACTAAGCTAGAGCTGTGCTTCTCAGAACTCGCTCCTCTGTATGGTGCTGGGTCGGCATTGGCCACTAGAGAATTTTATGTGAGATTCGAAAGGTAGACATGAAGCAGCAGCGCTCCTGTTTGTTGAATCAGATGTTTTAGGTGCTCATGCACGTTGCCACGTCTCTGCTGCTTCTCTGACTACTGGGCCAGCTGCACAGTTGGGTCCATGACACAGAGCTCCACTAGGTCAACCCCATAATTAAGGTTGATTTCTTAGAGGAGCAAGAGAAATGTGTGGATTTCAGTTTGCCCTGAATCTCACACACTTCATACCCCTTATTTCTTCCCAACTACTTGCTCTACTGAGTTCAAACTCCAACACCAAGGACAGAAGCAACAGATTAACAGAAACTGCTTAACCAGTTGTCACCCTTCTTCTGCCCCCCACCTGGTGTTTCAGCTTCACTGACAGAAGCCTGGGGAATGCTTTGGGTCTAAGTGGCTGCAGTGGCCGGGGGGAACCTCTGTGGTAAGCTGATTTTTAAATCACAGCAAGTCTTGCAGGTGGAGGTGTCCATTTGGACACACAGGACTGAGATGAAAGGATATAAGATCTCTTGGTACTGATTTAGGTGTTTTGGGCTCTGAGATAAGAAATAGACATGAGGAAAGAAGCCTCAAGTCTTCTGAGATAAAAAGGCAGAGCAATGAACACAATGCTGAGAATGAAAATGTTCCTTAGTTGGAAGCAGGGAGAGAAAGAAATCAGTGTATGAGACTGGAGAAATCAGAAGCTGGTGCAAGTTTGGGAGATTGAAATGCCATAAAAGCAATGAAGGTGACTTCAAGGAGGAAACGCTTATTTCTTCAAAGGCTGAAGAAATGTCATGGAGTGTAATGCACAGTATACAGGAAAGGGAGAGAATTTGACTTTGCAAGAACAGCCACTATGCAAGCAGGGGCCTCTAGCTTACAGGAAGTGGCACCCATACAGGGGCCTAAGTGACCCTATACACCTCCAGAGTTTGGGGTGAGGAGCCACAGCACTCCTGGGATGTTAAGGCAGTTTTTCTCACCTTGATTTCAGGGATTTGTCCTTACCATGTAGCTTAGAGGTATCAGAGCCATCTCGCCTGCTTCTCTGAAAGTAGAAAAAATGCAAGAAAATGTACAGGGCCGGAGTAGAGTCGGGGGATCTACTTGTGTTTTCAGGAAATAGTAATTGTCTCTTGTTACATTTTGTATGTTATGTGTCATAGGTTGTCATTCATTGGTTCCATCAATAAATATCTGAGTCCAAACAGCAAAGTCCTTTCCTATTGGCTGTGCACATTGACAAGAAAAGTTAGCCTGGCAATAGATTAAACTCAGTGAAAGTCTGACCAGAGATTTGGTTTTAGAGCTACTCCCCAGCCCCACAGTAAATAAATAAACATCTGAAAGGACAGTGCATAAACTATTATTAATAGAGAAGGAAAAGAATGTAATTTCCTAGGTGTAGAAATCCTAACTCAAGCAAAGACACAGCTTGTAGTGGAAGGAAGGTGATCATTCACGTAATTTTCTCTGAAGTCTTCTTGAACTTCACTGCCTATCTCACCATTAATTACCCCAAAAGTTCTCAACTTTTTTTCCCCACATGCATGATGGGTGGAAGGTGTGATCCATCATTACAGGCATACTCCATGTTATGCAGGATTTCCAAGGACTCACTGTAACTCTGTGCCTTTCTGTCAGGCTCAAGAAAGTGTATTGGAATCCAAGTGAGAGGCAGATTACAAATATGTATATCCTTGAATCTAATCTGCTCACATATGTCTTGAATAGTAAATGATTCATGTATATTGATGTTAAAACACTATTACTAGTGACACAGCTAACAGTTGGTTATTATAAGGCAACAGCATTTTGCAATCCAGAGCTTCGAAATGGTGGTTTATAAAAAAAAGAAAACTACCATTTCCTTCTAAGGTTTTAGAAGGCCACCTATATTGCCAACTTAGAAGGCACAATGAGTCCGTTGACTGAAATCCCATGTTTTGGATAGCTCTTAACTACTATAGTAATTACCTTCCAAAGCTCAACCACAGTCACTCACTGGCATCTTCCTGAGACCTCCAAAGCACCTGAATATAGAGGCCAAAGACGTTGTTTGCTCTGGAAAGGCCAAATGTTGGATAATGGAACATGCTCAGAGAGATGAAGCTATAGAAAAACATGCTTTCTCATTGGCATCTGTTCTCCTGCAGTCCTCAATAAAAGTGTCCATTAAAACGCCAAATAACACCAATGCAAAGAGAACAGATGTGGAGAGCAGGGGTTAGTCAAGTTCAGTTCACACCTGTGGGTCAGCTCACTTCAGTTTCTCCTCCCACATGCAGGGAAATCGGACTCTTAGGAGTTAAAGATCAAAAAGACTTCACAGTTCATTTTATCCAGCCCCAGGCACTCGCACAGGAGTGCCCTGGGCCTCGCTTTGGAGGGCCTGGTTTTGTGCGTTTGGGGTGAGAACAACTTTCTCTAAGGTCGCCCTGCTTGGACAGAGGAGGAAATTCTGATTTCCCAAGGAGATAGATAGATGCGGGCATTGAACAAACAGTAAGAGTTTGTAGACATGCAAAACCCTTTCTTTTCAAGGGACTCAAATAACTTTGTTCCTATGCACTATTAAGAGAAAAATTCTATTTACACAAAAACTGACTGCAGCTGTGTCTGCTTCCTCCACCCATGATGTATTTTGTCTTTGGGGTAAATATAATAGTTCCTTGGTTTCAGCTTATTTGGGGGTACCATATGGAGAAAAAAATGAAGACCCATGGGCAGAGCACAGATAAGTTAGACTGAAAGTATGGGTGTACATACATACATACATACATACATACACACTTGTTCATGTACATACATAAAATATGTAAATTGTTCCTGATGAAATAAGAGAAATTTTTGGTTTCCTTGAGAGAAAAGACTTCTGGGGTCTGAGAAAAGGTAAGAGAAATATAGGAAATATCTAGAGCAGTGATTCTCAAACTGCTGAATGATAGAACAAGTTGGAGAGCTTTAAACATGTTGAGGATTGCACCCAAGGAATTCAGATTTAATTTGTTTTGGGTAAGGCCTAAGCATTGGGATTTATAAAAGATTTTTAGGTGATCCTAATATATAGCCAAGATTGAGAACCACTGGTATGGAGAGACCACAGCAAGAGGTACACAGAGAGACACCACCAATGAGTGATCCTGTTTTAGGAACTAGCCAAAACATTTATAGAGCTATAATGTCTGGCATTCAATTGGACATTGTTTTCTTCTCTTTAATATAATCAACCTTCATTGTCCACCCTCTCATTGCTACTGAGACTCTCCTATGTTCACTGCCACAGCCCTGGTTGAGTGGGGCTCAGCAGGTCAGGGCAGAAGTGGGACCTCGGTCCCACAGTATGCACTGTGATGGAAGCACAGTGACTGGGAATTCAGAGGGACAGGGTCTCAGGAAGTGAATTGGAAAATATGACAACTGCCACCCCCATTTGCCTAATTTGAGATGTTTTGGGGAAAGCACTAAGGTATGCCACATCATTTATATTCACATGCTTTAACACTTAAAGGATGACAAGAGAAAGCTAAAACTTGAGAATATCCAGGTGACAAATATTTGGTTATCCAGGTTCCTAGAGGGGAAGTAAACTTGACAATCATGGTGGGAAAAAGAAATCAAATAAGAAAGAGTCACACTGCCGGGAGCCCCTAGCCAAGGCAATGTGAGTGATTAGATGTTTTAAGCCTCCAGCTGGGATTCTTGTTGGAATCTAGAACCACACAACCTGGTGATCATGTTCTATCATTGGAAGTTATAACTGAAGCTCTGAATAAACAAAGCTACTTGGCAATACAAGCAGTCTGGGCCCTACGGAAACTTAAACATGAGGACAGATGAACAAGAATGTTTATGTTCTAAAATAGAGTATTTATTAATAATACTTCAAAGTAAATGAGTATTACTGATTAGCCTTGTTATTTTTTTAAGGGAAAGATCCTCACTTTGAGATGAGCATGCAGGGGTAGGGAGAAGAAAAGGAGGTTAAAGACAGTGGCTAACCTTCAAGTAAAATAACTAAACTATTGGCCATATGTCAAAAACAGCCCTGTTCAGCTCTGACCAGTGTAGCTCAGTTGGTTGGGTGTTGTCTGATAAAGAAAAAGGTTGCTGGTTGGACCCCCGGTCAGGGCCCAGGTCCAGGTTGCAGGTTCAGTCCCTAAACGAGGCGTGTTTTTCTTTCACATCAATGTTTCCCTCGCTCTCTCTCTTGCTGCCTTCCCTTCTCTCTAAAAAATAAATCTTTTTTTAAAAAGCCCCATTCAGAGGAGATTTTATTAAAACTTAAAGTGTGCTAACATGGTTTAAATGAGTCTTTAGGTAGAACTGACCCTGGTTTCCATGGCTGCAGTTGTATTTGTTCCTCCTCCTTGTTCCTTTTTTTCTTTTTGAGCTCTGTTCTGTGAAATTCATAGAAACCAATTTTAAAATGTCAAGCTATCAAATTTTTATTTGCAATTACTAAAAACTTGGTCTGCAAAGACCCATGAAATCAGGAAATGCATCACAAGATTATTAAAGGAAATAAATGCAAAAGCATCCAGCTCAGATGTGGAACATAGCAGGTACTCGACAAACATGCATTTAATCCATTTATAAACAGCGTAAGTTAATGAAGCAATGTCTCATACATCGTTCTAGCTCTCATTTTTATTTTTATGTTTATTAATTTTTTATTCAATGTTGTTTACTTTTTGTCATATTTATCATAAAAGTAAAAATTTACGGATGTAATGCAACTATTGAAATGACAAAAGTGTATTTTTTTGTTGCTACTACTAGATTACTTTCCTAAAATGCCAAACCAAGACAATTCACTGCCCCCAAGACAATGTCTGAGAGTACCATTCCCTTGCGTCTTGGCCTTCAGTAGATGTTACAGTTTTCACTTTAAACCAGTTATTTTGATAATGCATAGATACACACAACACTAAAAAAATATTCATGTTTTCACCTCTGGACCTTTACAAGACTGAAAAAATTAAAGACATTGACTACATGGCCATGAGTCATTGCGCAAACATTTAGTGAGGTCTGCATGTCTTGATTTATACAGTGAAGAAACTAAACAGCATGACTTTCATTATCCACTCCTGAAGATTCTGATGATAATCATGACTCTCCTGATGCGGCTGGGGACTGCTTAGTCAAGACCCTGCTCCTTGGTGAGCAAATAAACACATTAATAAGAAACAGATGGCCATATGAAGTCTTCTCGTTGTAACAAACAGTATGTCAAACTGATGACTTTCTTCTCATAGTGCTGCAAAGACCTGAGGTTATCTTTGGTGTGGACAGAAGATGCTGCAGGCATCGAGCAGACCTGCAACTTGACCGTGCAAATGGGGAGGATAAGGATGGGGAATTGCCCAAATGTTTTAAATACCAACTTTATGACTGACTCCAGATCTGACTGCATCTGAAATAAGATTTGCTCATGTTTCATCTCTTTTTGGTGTTGGTTGTTTCTTATTTGATAGATGATTGACTTTCTCCTTTCAGATGTTTTTCTAATAGATATGTCACTTTCTAGAAGTTGTGGGTTAGAAAAGAAAAATTAGAGTATTTTTAAGGAGTAATGCCAATAGGTTAATGGTACTGATAGGAGTGAGGAAAATTTGTAAGGTGTTCTGTCTAAAGAAAAGTAACTGATAGAGGTCAAAATTATTTATGTGCTGTTGCAGATGATTAAAATGCTGCCACTCATATAACTTAAATGCCATTTGTCACTCTGATGCTAACTAAATCCAGAGACACAGCCTAGTTCTTTTGATTTCTTCCCAAAACTGTGACCCAGATCTTAAGAGCAAAATCCTTTTTAGTTATGGTGGGAATCAGAGTTTCACCTTCATACAATTAGAAATTTGGAATTTCATAACCACAAAGTACTGTTACAGGAAACTTAACTTGCATGCCTAACTTAAATTTCAACTTGCTCTACGTACATACAAAATGGATTACTTTTCTCAGTCTTAAAATAGAAAGGTACTTTTCCACTGAGTTCTGAGGGTTTTAATCCCTCTTAGCGTTTAGATCTAATTGCTGTTTCTATAGCATCCTGACCCCTAGCATAAGTATTCTCACTCATGGATCCTAAAGGCATACTTATCTTATTCAAATAAATATATTTTCTTTTGTAACTGTCAACTGAGGTCATTGCTGATAATTCAACACCAACAGGAATCCCCAGTTTGGGGTGCCATGAAAAAGGAAACTTTATTTAGTGCTAACAGCTCAACTGTGATACAGCAAGGCTGTGATAATAGCACAGAATTGCACATGGAATAACTCAGTAGTGTTACAGTTCAACCATGAAGCAGTATAGCAAGGCTGTGAGGTGACCCTGAGGCCAGGAGGCCATGGGGTGAAGCCCCTCTCCAACCAGACAGCTCTGCTCTGCGCTGTCTTGCTCCAGCTGCAGATGATGTCTTCAGTGTTTCACCTTCTGTGTTTCAGCTCCAGTCAGGGAAGTGCAGCCTTAAGTATTCTGTGGAAAGGGGAATGTGCCCTCCATGAGCCAGGGGAGAGCTGACTCATACAGACCAGAGTCCCTGCCCACAGTCCCTGATTGGTCTGGCCTCATGCTAATGAGAATTCCAAATCCTTGCAATTTGGCAGTTCAAAAGGTACTGTCCCTATTGGTCATATTGGAACTTCTCTAACTGGTTGGTGAAGATGTTGATTGGAATATAGCTATGCAGCTCTGACTGGATATGGTTGAAATACAATGCCTTCAGGAATGCCTTTATATGGGATGGCTCAGATGGCAGGAACATAGTATAAGCAGGCAGCTCGGTGTAGGAGGCAGGCATATTGGCAAAGGCTACTCGCTGAAGTGGGGTTGATGTGAAAGGCCCTTGTATACAAACAGCTGCTAGGCTTTTCTTTTAAATTTGAGCCCAGTTAGCCATCAAGAGCCCTTCTGAGTAGGTATCTTCTTTCTCAGAGTTCATATAAGAAACCAAGAAAAATCACATTAGAAACTGTGTCTGGCAAGCATTTCCAGAACAGCTTCTATTAAGAGTAATATCAGTAGAACTAGATTAAGCAAAAGATACTAAGATTCATTTTAGGGGCCACTGCATGTTGTGCTAAAAAATCAGGGGTGACATGAAATAGATTGGCTCAGTAGTGATGGCTTCCCCCACTGTTCGTCCCAACATCTGTTGCAGTCAGGGATTGATGTAACTACTCTTCTAATTCAGGTGTAGCAGATATTTTCTAGTGTGGTCTACAAGGTAAAAAAATGTTAATAATAAGCAAAAGAAAGAGGATAACATTACAAAATCAATCAAACTATAACCCACAATGAAGCTATATGTTATGAGCATTTGGACACCAAATTACAATCACTATAAATATAAAGCAAACATTGGGAAATTAACAAAAATCATAATTCTAATAAGATGTTTTATATTTTTAGGCTGGACAGATAAATTACACAAATATAAAAGAGGATGCTCATAATTTAAGGATTATCATATATTAAATTAAAATTATCACTCATTCTCAAACATCTGAAGAATATTTATAAAAATTGATTATATGTGAAGATATTAACAAAAGCCAAATAAATCCCTGAACGTGAAAAGTGTATAGGTTACTTTAACAAAAACACAATAGAAATGTAAGTTAACAACAAATAAAAGTTCAATTACACATGATCTTAACAATGAAAAATTAAAATTCTAAATAGAGAGAAACTTAAAAGAAAATACAACTATAGAACATATAGAGAATGGAAATAGTACTTATCAAACTTTATAGTATGATCAAAATGGTATTCAAAGACAAAAGTCAAAATATTACATGGTTTCATAGTTATGAAAAATTTAAAATGGACAGGTTTGCTATTCAAATAACAGAAAAAATTAAACTTAGAGAAAGGAAATCATAAAGATTAAAGTTAAATTTGGTAAATGCGAAGATAAAAAGCATAATATATTGATTAGCCTGCCTCCAGAAAATCTAATGGAGAAAATGATAAAAGATCCTAGAAACTAATATATTCTTTTCTTTTTT
Organism: Tonatia bakeri; assembly: GCA_004024845.1. NCBI lineage: Eukaryota > Metazoa > Chordata > Mammalia > Chiroptera > Phyllostomidae > Tonatia > Tonatia bakeri. The sequence continues at coordinate 114,825 of PVIA01003809.1, forward strand.
CTATCTTTTTTCCTTCTTTCTTTTAAGTAAACAAGCATTCTCTTTTATCAGGTATTATAAACAATAGGATTAAAGATCTTAGGTAGTATTTATAAACCTTGACTTAATTATGGGGAATTATCAGCAGTTCATTTGTGTACCTATTTGTTCATTTGGCAATTATTTTATTTCTCTTAAGTCTCACCTGTGGACTTTTTAAATTGCTTTTCGAGAGAGAGGAAAGGAGATAGATAGAGAGAGAGAGAGAGAGAGAGAGAGAGAGAGAGAAACAATGATGTGAGAGAGAAACATTGACCAGTTGCCTCCCTCATGTACCCCTGCCAGTGATTGAACCCACAACCCGGATATGTGCCCTGACTTGGAACTGAACCCGCAACCTTTCAGTCCACAGGATGGCATTCCAACCTATGGAGCCACACTGACCAGGGATGGCAATTATTTAGGGAGTGCACAATATATGCTCACACACTGCTGGAGGTACTAAGGATAGAAGAGTAAAACTCAACAAAACCCTCTTTTCACAAAGCTTACATTACAATACAGAGAAATAAACATCAAAGAAATGGATAAATCAATATAAAATAAAATGTCAGGAAGTGACCCAAGGCATTGTGAGCAGTGCTTATGTTTGGGATGCCAGAAAATGGAGAGATTTCACTTCCTATATTATATTGTCTTACATTTCTTCCTGGATGTAAATACACATTGGTTTTGCACAGGATGAAAACAGGATTGGCCAAAAGACCTGTATAAGCAATGTAATTGCAGTTTCATAACAATGCTGTAGAGGGATTAAGGTTCACTTTTAATTTTCCCTTGTACTCTTTTCTGAATTATAGATAGGATTAAAACTTCCACAGTCAGGGGAATACTTGGAAGACAACCGCAGATATTCGAGGGCAGCATCTCTGTCTCCATGCAGGCTCTCCAGTTTTGCTCTAGGATCTTCTTAATTCTCTCATATTGCAGACCCCTTATGTCAACTTATTGTATCAATTCTGAAACCATTCTGGTACTCCTTTTCTGGATGCCTTCCCCCCGACCCCTCAATGAGTCTCATAAGATTTCCAAAAGTAAAAGAAATATCCCAGAGGAGTTCAGATGTGCACAGAGCACAATCAGGAGATTATATACTAAGAGTCATGCAAATTTAAGTATCATTTGCATTGTTAGTAGCCAATCAATCAGTGAAGAGGTTAAGCCATTTTTGCTGAGTTCCATTATGTCTACTATTATACCAAACAAGAGAAGGATCCCAAGATATCAACAATCTAGATTTCTATTGTGAGGAATTGCCTTTTTCTCCTGGCTAAGTCAAATAAAAGTGGTGATACTCAGCTAAAATGAGTTTAGAATAAAAGCCCTTTTGTATAGCTGTTTCAAGGGAACAAACATACTGCTGAAACTGAAGCAGTCTCAGAACCATGGGATCATCGTCTTGTTCCCTTCCACACCTAGACAACTTCATACAGATCTTGCCCATGTGCAGAACTGGTCCATTAAGAAAGCCTGGGAAACAATGTTTGGCAACCAGGTGCACCAACCACAGAAGCCTTCTTTGATTCTAAATGGAGTCAAGCTGATGTTCTCCAATGAACCACCCACTTTCAGATTTATGTTTGAGAGCAGTTGGTCAAATTGTCAGACAGATTCTAAGTTTTGGTGTCCAGCTTTTGTGACCCAGGGGCCTACCTGGGGTCCCTGGAAAAACTGGAGCTCTGAACGTGTGAAAGCTGTGGCTCACAGTGTCTTCCTGGGCTCCGGCACACAGCTGGAAAGGAAAGAAGGGGAGAAAGGGCTCTGATGAACTTAGCAGAGTGCCAAAGCGAGAGAGATGAGGGAAAGGAAAAATGGGAGCGTGTGCAGGATGATAAATTGACTCTACGTCAAATGAAATAGATTTTGAAATAACTGTGAAAAGTATAAAATGTCGGAGCATAAAGAGCCTGCCACTGACAAAAGATGAATAAATGGGGTACTTCAAAGAAGGAATTTCCCAGCTGTGCTCACAGGAATCTTCAAAAGCTGTTCCATATGAGATAGCAGGAAAATATTTTAATAATAAATAGAAACAAATAACTGTTACAGGCTATCAGAGCAGAAGTTTGGAGAGAGCTATTTGTTCTATAGCATAATGACCCAATAGAGGTGATGCCGGGTGCTTTTAAAGACATTTATGTTTTCAATTATTGTAACTGAAATAAGTTCAGACAATAGAATCTCATGTGTGATTTCTTTGTGTGTGTGTGTCCCCAGGAGAATGAACATAAAGTAATTCTTCCACAATCACAGAGCAAACACTTGAGAGATCACAGAGAAGTTAGGCGAAAAGGTATAGCGGCAGCACAAAAGACTTGATTTGGGCATAAAGAAAAATGTGTCACGTGCATATGTGCTTTTAAGGATGAAACGGATCTAACAAATGTGAGCAGGGGTCCGTGTCACAGAAACTGGAGATGAAGTCAGGCGCCTGGATCTGGTGACACCTCGTCTGCTGGTCCTCAGCTCCGTAGAGGATGGGTCCCTCCCTCCAGGCTTTTGTGTGTCTGGGCCGTGCTCCCCTCATCACTCACACAGCAGGGCCTCCACCCCTTTCCTGCGGTGTCTGATCACCTGTTCCAGCAGGAAATCTTTTTCTCTGCTGCAGCTGACCCTGTCCTCTCATTATCATCGTTATCCCCTTAAATCTGTGTTTGGTTGCAAACCAGACTGGCCAATGACCAAAGGATGAGCCATCCCTTTGTTTTTCCTGGAAGGATGTCATGCCAAAAGCCATTAGGCTCATTAGACAGTTGCACAGCCTGCTGTGCTCTGAAGGGCCCGCTGAGGTTTAATGCCCTGCAGTGGCTGTGTTGACATTCTTAATAAGTTTATCTTCGAATTTGTGTTTGGTAAGTGAAGTCTGATGGGACCAGAGAAAACGCTCCAGGGACTCAGAGCTTTGGTTCATACTCCGCCTTGCCTCTCACTGCCTCCAGGCTCCCCAGAATGGGGGGCTCCCCATGCCTCCTCTCCTGCCCCTCCACCCAGGGATCCTGGCCACCCAGGTAGCAGCCAGGCCAAGGCATCAGAAGGAGGCCATCCTTTTGCTGTCACCCTCTGCTCCCAAGAGAGAGTCAGGCCATGCTCATGCCCAGTAGTCCCCAAGCCAGGTGACTCCTAGCAGCCTCTCATTCACCCCCAATCCAGTTATGGAGTGTGCCCTGGCCCAAAGGTTGCAACCCATGCACAGGGTGCTGAGCCGTGGGAGAGTGACCCCCCTGCCTCTGGCAGAAACCCCACATTTTCACTTTGTGCTGAGCTCCAAAAGCAATTTAGCTGGGCCTGAGGAAACCTGCTACCACCTCTTTACCAAAAGACCACCCAGTCTCTGTTTGCATACATGTGAAGAACAAGAAACTAATCACTTTATAATGTAATACATTGGAGTCCTGAGGAATTTTAATGCAAAGTTCTTTATATTAAGCTCAAAATTGGTACTATGTGATTGCCACTCACAGTTCTCAGTTCTGCCATAGGAAACAATACAATAAAGTCTGTGGGCCTCTTCACTAAATCAATATCTATATTTGAAAGCTCATATCATGTTCTCCCTGTTCTACAAGTGTAACATTCTTACTTCCTTCAGCTTTCCTAAATATGTGTTGGTTTCAAGGCACCTGTGTATACCAGTGAAAGGTCTTTGGAATTGCTCTTGTGAAGATCCACTAGGCTGCGGTGCAACATACCAGGTATTATCTGCTGAACACAGCTCAATAATAAGACTCCTCCTTCTATCTGGACAATAGCACTGGTGCTGTCCCTGTCATAATAACCTCACAGTAGTGGCTTGTAGTTGATTCCAAGTCCAGAAGCCACATCAGATCAAACATCCCTGCATCCTTTACTGGCACCATTGATGTTTTGAATCTGTGTGAAGCTTTATCTTTCATGATCTGACCGCACTCTCTAGCCAAATGAGAGCTTTAAAATCCTATACCATTTTCTTGATCAGACATTATCCCCAGCTCTCTGTCAACCGTTGGTAATAATTGCCTTTTCATATAACTGCCACCTACCTGTTCATTCGCTCAATGGTGTGCTGAGTTGCTCATAGGAGCGAGAATGGCGGTAGGCATGGAGAGTCAAGGATGAGCAAAGACCGTCCTCACACTCACGGAGCAACAGTGCCCTGAGGGTGCAAACATGAACCAGACAGCACACAGGGGATGAGGATAAGGGCTGTGGTGAGCAGAGGCCCTCAGAACGTGTCCCTGGAGGGGTTCACCTGGGCAAAGAGGTTGCAATGTCCTCCCTGAAGACGTGAAGCCTGGATCAAGGGCTAGAGCAGCGCTGCCCTGGGGAAACGGGAGCTGAGCCACCTGTGTGATTTTAAATTTCCCACTGCCCATGTGAAAAGTATGTTTAAAGTGAACTTAATTTTAATGGTATGTTGTATTTAATCCAACAGATCCAATACATTGCATTTGAACATATAATCAATATTGAGATTTTTACTTATTTTTTTTACTAAATCTTTGAAATCCAGAGTGTATTTTATGATTTGGATAACCACTTTTCAAGTGCTCAATAATCACATGTGGCTAGTCGCTACAATATTGGGCAGTACAATTAAAGTTAAAGAGGTGAAAAGAGGATTTTTTTTAAGTTTAATAATTATTTTATTTATAAATTTTTATCAACTCTTGCCAGTCATATGATTCTGGACTATTATAGGTGTATTATTCATATAATAATATTATCTTATGTTCATCTGTGTAAAAATTAAAGGAAAGAAGGAAAGAGGTGAGCAGACTGCATGAGAAGGACCCCTTTGAGCACCTCTGGATAGCAGAGTGCTCTGTAAACATACAGGCCTATTAGCTAAAGCCGGCTCTTTTGGCTCTTTCTCGCCAAGGGGACACCCTTTCTCTCCATTGAGAAAATGTAACCAATGAGACTGGGGGAAGGCAATCCAGTGTGGAGCAAAATGGGAATGGAGAGGCTGCTGGGCACCTGAGAAAGCAGGACTTCAGGGCATGTTCCTTATTTTTATCTTTATCTGGAAATAATGGTGACCTGGTGAAGAGTTTTAAGCAAACATATACATGTATTTTAAAGTCTCACTCTGCTTTCTTTGTTTCTGTATCAATTATTTGTGGAAGCACAGAGGTCTATAACCAACTGTAAACCTGGCAATATGCATTGTTTAGATTGATTACAGTTACCAGAAGTGTATGCTCCAAAAATCCATTGACCAGAGTGCAGACAAAAGTAGGTCCTCATTATGCATTAGCTGTAGAAAGAATAACAGCTGGGGTTACCCACAATAGGCTGCCTTCCAAGCACAGGTGCTCACCTGCAGTCAGCTAACTCAATTGGGCTGCTTGAGTAGGTGGGTCCTCCCCTGGGGCTCCCATTGTCCTGCCTCAGCCAGCATCCCTGACTCACCCTGTAAAGCTCTTACTTCCTGCTCAGGGGTAGGGGTTTCTGTCAGTTTGTTTTAAAAAGAAGAAAAGGAAAGAAAAAAGAAAAGAAAGACTTTAAGCTCTTCAGTATCATCAGGGTTCCCCACCCCTCCCCTCTCCCCCCAATAGCTCACCTTTCAGGATTTAGGACATTTTGTCCTGTTACAGGAAAACCGCCAGCAGCCCACTGGCATGAGGAGCTCAGAGTACAGAACACAAAGCTTGAGTCCCTGCAGTCTCCCATGGAGACTCGGAGAAAACACAAACCTGTATTTTGCCACTTATATTGCACCCTGTTTTGCCCAGATTTTTAACGGAAAAATAAGGATGCACATTATACATGGGTCGTACTAATTCCATATCTATATAAGTGTTTTTAATTCTTTCCTTTATGCTTTAAAGGTGTAACTAACTCTAGAAAGCAATAACAATGTCTATATGCAAAATAATAGTCTGGAATATGATAATTGATTTTGTTTCTAAATATAAATAAATAAAAATTGAATTAAAAATTAAAACAAAAGATTTTTTCCTGTAAGTTTGGGTCAAAAATGTGGGTGTGCATTATACACAGTAAAATACAGTACTAACATTTTATAGGTCATCTGGACACCTGTGAGTAGCTCTTCCATCACACGCTGATTTTCACACGGGCCAAGGAATCTTGGGCTGTGCAGAGGGGATGCTGGGTGTCTGGCAGGCATTTTCATGCTTGATTTCTGGAAGAGGAGGCAGATTTATATTTTTGTGTAAGAAAAACTAGGGGATGAACAGTTTTTATCTCAGCTCAAAGGACTACTTTTAGAGGATAAAGAAGTTAAGGGTAGAAGCCAGGACAACTGTGTTTCTGAACTAAGTTTGAGTCTTGGCCATATGCTTCTTGACTGCTTGGGCCCATTCAAGGCGTGAGACGTCAGCCTGGAGGAAGGGCCCCAAGAATCCTGCCCCAGACCTCAGGGCATCTGGGCCCTGGCCTCTGGGAGCGTGGGCCTGCATGTGCAGAGGAGCTGTGGTTGGTGGGCAGAGAGAGTGGGACCAGAGCAGAGTCTTATGGAAGTCACTAGTAGTAGAGTCTTGCCAGTGGCCAACTGTCCCCAAAACTGAGAATGATGGACATTTATGTAAAGCAATCTCTGGAATAAGTTTCCCAGATAAAATCTAGGACCATCCACTTAAATTTCAGTTCCAAATAAACAATGAATAATATTGAGGTAGAAGGCCTAAAATCACCATTATATCCTGCCTTGAAATTTAAAACTGGGTGGGGGTGGGTGATGTCTCCAAGGGCCAAGCGGCAAATTCCCATTCCCATTGGGCTCCTGTAGATACTGTACTATTCTCTAGCCAAACAGCCCTCCTTATTGTGGGACCGGGAAAGGCCTTAAATCCCCTGGAAAACCATGGAGTTACTTGAACAAGCCTATTGTGTTCTCCCAGGGAAACCATGGGTCACCCCTCCCTCTTAATATGTTGTTCCTGGGTTCTACCCCAATGTGGCCCTGCATAGGGTGCAGCGCCCTCCCACCTTGGGTTGTGAGTGTGTGTGACTCACAAACTGCTGCCAGTCGCAGCTGTCCGGTGTCAGGTGTCATGTGTCTCGCCATCCTCCTAACTAGGGTGGAAACCCTTCCCTCACCAATGGAGTGAACAGGAGATGATCAGTCCATGCCCCATTTGTTATACACTTTTTAAAAAAATTGCACTGTTTATCTGAAATTTGAATTTACCTGGACATCTTGTGATTTTTTGTCTTTTGCTAAATCTGGCAACTCTACCCAAAATAATGCCTGAAATAATTGGAATAAACTTGGGGTTATGAGGCCCAATAGCCTTGCAGCTGGGGTCTCAGCCCAGAGGCCTTGAAGGCTTTGTGGTATTAATACCACTCAGACTTCACCTGCCCAGTCTTGTGACCTCTGAAAAACTCAGGTTACAGTTGTATTATTACCTTAATTCCTCCCAAGCACCATGAGCAGTAGATACTGTCTTACCTCTTCATCATGAAGAAACTGTTGCTCATAATCACTGAGTTGGGGAGTAAAAGTTGAAATTAGAACTCCAAATATTTGACCCATAGCACTCTTTGCCTTAATGGCAATTTACACTTTGATTAGCACTAAGAGTTGACAGAGGTTTTCACTGGGTATCTTGTTGGGTCATGGTCACGTTACATGGACTGCACTGTTGATCCAAGTCAGCGGTCATCAACCTCGCATACACCCCTTCTTTTCCGTTCTGTCATTCTTGAGTTTTTGGAGTCTGTCCCTATAATCAACCTTTCTGAAACATCTACCAGACTAATTTTCCTAATGATCCTCTCTGATTTTTGTCACATCCCATTTGAAAACAATAATTCACCCGTAGAATCATAAATTCTTTAAACTAACTTAAGATTTAGTTATGGTTTAATTTAGTTAAGTTTACCTAAGATTTAACTAATTTAAGATTAAGTGTAATCTGGACTTAACTTTCTCACCTTCTGAGAATTCCTTTATACAAAATATAAATGCTAATCACTTATTGTAAACTGTATATACTCTGAGCTTTTTTTCATGATTTTTCTGCTAGATGCTTTTCCACCAGGCATATATTCTCTCAGACCCCAGCATAGCCCATGACATCAGACCTTATATAAAGGCACCTGAGTATCTCCACGGCTGAGTGAAAACTCTGCAGTATAAGCTCTGGGTGCATTGTCGGTGCTGCTTTATGGCAGATATCAGTGTGTAGTTCTCATTACGTTTCCATACACATCTTTCCTCCCCGTCAGATAAAAAGCTCCTGAAGGCCAAGATTCACATGTGATATTTCTTGCAAACTCCCAACACTTAAAATTGGATTGGGTTTTGGCTTTTGTTTTATTTTTGTTTAATAATTCAGTGACATTTTATAAATAAAGTCCTTGAGATTCCTTTTTCTTATCTAAAAAGTGTGCTTAAACTGTACTCCTTCAAAGCTCAGGTCTTGTGGAATTCCATGATATTTTTTGCTTTTTGCTTTTTATTAGCTTTTTTCTGTTTTGATACCTGCAATCTACAAAACATTTTTAAACAAAATTTGAAAACATTTTCATTTAAAAATTTTACTAAATATAGTCTCTTGTTAAAAATGTCTACATAACTTTAATACTTCTAAGAATAACAGTTGAAAATAATTTACAATTTGAAGTTACTAATAATGTGTCACAAAAGAACACCACCACTTTCAGTCACCTGGGTGGGCTCAGCAGATAAGCCTCAGCCTCCTCAACTTCCTTACGTTCTCTGTACTTCTGTTCCGCTGCCGAAAGACAAAGTAAAACAAGGTGGGTTCTACTAAAAAAATGTTTTCAAAACCCCAGTTAAATACTCTCTACTCTCTTCCCGCACTACCTTTCTGAGGAGTCTAGACTTTCAAGTGTTCCTGAAATAGACCTCCCCCTGCCCTCCACTCCCTTCATGTGAAGAGATGCCTTCAGCACCAGAATTTCCTCCAAGTTCACATCATTTGAAGCCTCAAACAGTTCTTTTCATTGTTAAATGTGTTTGGTGGTTTACTAGTTTGTTTTCATGCTGTTTCCTTCTGTACTTAGAAACATGCGCCCCTGTTCTTGAATTGAGGAGGGGAAAGAAACAGAGGTGGGTACTCAGGTAAGCCAAACATTTGACACCACTTTAAGCCAATATCATTTAAATATTTGTCCAATATTTATTCAGAGAAGAAGCTAAGCACTGTCTGGGAGAATAGGTGGAAGGATCTACCAGCAGAGTAAGGTCTCCTCCTGTTGCTTAGCAGATGCAGCTTTGACCTCAAACTTGCAGGCTTTTCAAAAGTCCTGTGGCTGATACAGCACACCATCTAGAAAGGCAGCTGGAGCACACCCTCCAGCCTTTCAGTCCTCACCCCCAACAGCTTATCAAGCCTTCCTCTGTTCACATAGATAGTCTACTTAAGAGGTCAAAAAAATGCAATTTCCCCCATCTCCTTATATTTGTAGAGTTTAAGAATCAACAGCCCTGAATCTAGCTGTGCCTGTTGATGCTTGCTGATTTCTATTTCAGGCATCAGCTAGGTTTGGTTGGAAGATAGTCTGCCTACCTGCCACCCAGCCCTTCTCACAGCTTGTACATAATGTGGGTTGAGGGGATGAGTGCATTTGAGGTGTGAAATGGGTGAGAGTTCTGTCCCCCAAGCTTTCAGCTCAGACCCAGTTCCTGCCACAATGAGTGACTTGTGAATGACGGCATGTTCCTGGGGAGACAAGAAGAGGGGCGAAGCGAAAGCAGGTATATGTGTTCCTAAGCTCTGTTCACTTCTGTCACCTGGCTTTCTTCCCAAAATCTCTGACACCTTTAATTATTTCTGTTCTTCCAACAGGAGCAGACCAGGTGTTCCTGAGGGAAGGCGTAAGGGTTTGCATGTGCACAAGTCAGTGTAATACCAGCCCACATACTTTGTCTGAGTGATGAGGGATCTGTTCTGTGACCCGAGTGCGCTCTGCCAGCATCCCCCCTCCGAAATGGTTGATGAATCATTCACAGCAAAGATCTCGTTTCTTCAATTCCTTCTTCTAAGATTTCAGTTAGTGTTGGCATCTTCCCCTGGGTTTATAGCAACTGCAAAATAAAACTCCATGATGATGTTTGGTTCATTAAACACAGGCCAGTTAGCCAGGTCCCATCACTCTAATGCAAGTGGCAATCCTGGTGGCAGTAGAGCTGATTCTGAGTCTATCCAGTATCATCAGCAAATCTGGAGCTTCACTCTCTCTTTCCAGTGGAAAGGCAGGACAGTGACCATCTTTGTGTGTTAAAAACATTTCCAACCCTTCTACCCAGGCTCCATTCACAATGTGTTTACATTTTAGTATATTGCTCCATTCCCAGTGAAACTAGCCAGCTTTGTTTATTACCAACTTCCACTTTTAGCTGAAATGTGATTCTTCTGAGCTTTATGGCCCCATTACATGATATCCCATCACACACAATGCTGTAAAATAGGATGAGATCATGTGGGCTAAAGGGTCATCTAAGGAAAGAAATTATTTGTATTAATACCAAGTTTATATTGAACTCACTTTTCTTTAAACATTTCAGAAAACACTCCATCTTGCACACTTGGCAGAAATGGATACAGAAGCATTGTGTTTCTTTTTCTAGATGACAAAAAAATTAGGTCCAGTATGTCTCAGGACACAGCTCCTGTGAGGTAAAAATAGAATCAAAAGCAATAAAATGTTCTGTTTTATTTCATAGATACCAAAGTTTTTGTTCATGTGTTAATTCATTTATTTCTCTCTCCTCCTGAGATTTTAAATTTAAAGTCTAGGCACTTGGCAGATTGTTCTCATGTCCTTTATAAGTTCAACCTTGTCTTCACATCCGATGGCATCTGTGTGGTCTTCCTTTAAATATGTGCTTTAAAACTTCCTTTGTCTCAGGAGTCTGTGAGTTCACATTGTACATATGCTAGAGAACCAAATGGGAAATGTCTGAAACAAACAGGCCTTTTGTTTATAAAAGGGGATCAGAGTCAACAAACAAACCTCCTGCTCTGGATGTATCACGCTAAGTAAGAGTAGCAATGGAAACCAAGGTGGGAGCCTGCAGTAAGGAGCTCAGTCAAAGGACATAATTATACAGCCACGATTAGGTGGAGTGCTTACTAAAAAATGACCTGAATTATACATAATGGAAGACACTAACTGTCCCAAATGTTTCCTCTCCTGATTTTTGTCATCGAGTTGTTCCATTGGCTAGCACTTCTTTTTCATAATCTTTATGGCTTGTTTGGGGAAAAACAAGTCAGGTTTACAAATACTGGCTGTGGCAATGGACTTCCAGAGGATACCCAGGTTGGTCTGGCCCACTTTTACCTCACAAAACTGCCACATTAATACTGCTACAATACTAAAGTATACTCTCCTCCTTTCTCCCACTCTGTTGCATCATCTCTTTTCACCCGTTTATTCATTGATTAAACTCATATTTACTGGTATTCTAGTGAACCAGGTGCCAGCCAGTCAAGTGCCAAATAGGATCTACAAACTGTTCATCTCTGTAAGATGGGTAACCTCTACCATCTCTTGGAGTCTCTCATCTAAAAATACACCCAAAATATTTGGTTTGAGTTTTGAGTAAATTCACTCAGCCCACTATTTTGCAATTACAATTAAGAGAACCAAACACAGTAATACAATAATATTGTCTAGAAGAACCAGTTTCCCTCCTCAGTGTTTCAGATCAAAAATTGTCATGACCCAAGGCTTCAGTTTGAAGGCATAACCTAGTAACTGGCAGTAGAAGTAGAAGAACTCTTATGTCCCAGCAATTTCACTTCTTGGAATATATCTGAAGAAATCCAAAATACTAATTCAAAAAATATATGCACCTTTATGTTTATTGCAGCATTAATTACAACATGATATGATATGAAAGCAATCTTAGTGCTTATGAATAGACAAGTAGACAAAAAAAAGTAGTTTTCTAACTTGATTTTCAAATTCTTCATTGTTAGCATATGGAAATAGAATAGATATTTGTGTTTTCCTCTCGATTCCCATGACTTTGCTGAATTCCTTTATTATTTGTAAAAGTGTGATACATGTGTGTATTTTTTCAATTTTTTGTCATTTAGATCAAACAATCTTTGAACAAAAATCACTTTTTTTCTTCATTTTCAACCCAAATGGATTCTATTATTTTTAATCTTGCCTTATTGCACTGGATAGAACTATAAGTACAATGTTTTAGGGGAAATGATTGAAAAAGCTATTCTTATTTCATCACTGGTTTTCCATAGAAGGGAATCTTTTATCCTTATGTTTAATGTTAGCTGTAGTGATTTTTTAGATTTTTTTTCCTATTCTTAGTTTGTTGAGAGTTTTTACCATAACTAGGTGCTGGATTTTGTCACATAGTTTTCCTGAGTCTATTTAGGTAATAATGTGGTTTTTGTCCTTTATTTTATTAATAATTTTTGTATTACATTAATTAATTTTCATATGTTAAAGGAATTTTTCATTCCTGGAACAAACCCAAGTTGGCCATGGTGTGTAATTCTTTCTATACATTGCTAAATTTATTTTGCTAATGTTTCCTTAAGGATTTTTGTCTACATGTGTTCATGATGGGCATTAGTTTATAGCTATTTATTTTGATTTTTTTACTTTTCATCAGGTTAATTTTGCCCTCAAGTGAAAGAGAAGTGTTCCTCCTCTTCTAATTCCTGAGTTTGTGTAAATGTGGCTTTATATCTTCTTTAAATATTTTATAGAATTGATTAGCCAGGTGGGCCTGAGTTTTCTCACTATCTCAGTTTTCTTATTTGTCATAGAGCCATTTCAATTTTTTGCTTTTCTTGAGTTCTTTTTAATAATTTGAGTTTTTGTAAGAATTTTTTCATTTCATACAAGTTATTTCATTAGCATAATTTTGGTCATAATATTATTCTGTAATCCTTTTAATTTCACTTAGGCTGTTAGTGATTTTATTGATTTCTGCTCTAATCTTTAGTATTTCCTTCAGCCATGAAGGAAATATGCTTGCTTTGTATTTAGTTTGCTTTCCTCTTTCTAGTTTTTATGGTAGAAACTCATTTCTAATGTGAGAGCTTTCTTCTTTTTTAATAAAGCTATTGGAAAGCTGCAAACTTTCCTCTATGCTTAACTGCTTTGCATAAGTTTTGACTTACTGTACTTTTATTCTTATTCAGTACTAAGTATTCTTAATTTCTGTTGTGATTTTTTTACCTGTGTATTATTTAGAAGTGTTTGGGAGATTTTCCAGTTTTCTTTCCAAAGTTGTTTTACATTGCTGTTTAATTGACTATGGCCAGGAAACATACTTTTTTATTATTTGAATCCTTTATAAGTATTAATAATTTTATGAGCTAGCATATGAACTTTCCTAGAGAGCATTTCATTTACCCTAAAGAAAAATATTAATTCTACTGTCACTGGTGGAATTTTCTATAGATGTCTGTTAGGTCAAGGTAATTGATAGTATTTTTCAAAGTTCCTATACCCATGCTAATTTTCTGTTTAGCTGTTCTATGAACTGTTGAGAGTGGGATATTAAATTTTATTATTGTTTAATCACCTATTGCTTTTCTTAGTTCTGTCATTTTTTAAAATTTTTGCTTGATGTATTTTGTGTTCTCTTAGGTGTACATGCACTTATAATTGTTATATCTTCCTGGTGAGTTGATCCTTTTATCCCTATGGTACGTTTCTGACTGTCTCTAGTCATTTTCCTAATCTTTAAGTCTTTTTTGTCTGCTATTACTATAGCCATTTTAGATCTTTTACTGTTAGTATTTTCATGGTCTATCCTTTCTCTCTCATTTTACTTTCACCTTACCTGAACCTAAAGCATGTCTCTCATACAAAGTTTATATATGGTTTATTTTTTTTGATCAAGTATGATAATCCCTGTTTTTTTATTAGATTGTTTAGTTAATTCACACTTTAATATAATTATTAATATGGATATGTTTACATCAGCTGTTTTACTACTTTGCTATATTTTGCAGGGGGAGGGTTCTTTATTTGTATTGCCTTTTTTATTAAATACTATATTTTAGTGTATCATTTTATTATTTTGTCTTTTTAAAAACTATATATAATTATATTACACTTGAATAATTTTATTAACCAATGTCACCCAAATAAATTCAATAATAAATAAATAAATAAAACTATATAAGTTTACTCATTTTCTTAATGTTTTTTAGGAATTATATATGCACTTTAGTTTTCCACAATTTACTTCAAATTAATACAACTTATCTCAGGTAAAATATAGAAATTTTGTTTTATTATAATTCAATGCTCCCCTTTGCTATTATTATTACATATTTTCCATCCACATGTTATCAAATCAAAAATACAGTGTTATAATTATTGTTCTATGCAATTTCATATAAAGCTTTAAAGAAATTAAGATAAAATATTTATTTATAAGGTCTTTTACGTTAACCTATTCCTTTAGTCCTGTTCATTTCTTCATACTGATTGGAGTTACCACTATTACTGTTTCCTTTCGGCTGGAAGGACCTGCTTCAGTTTGCTTTTAAGGCAGGGCGTGCTCGCAACAAGTGTGTTGCCATTGTTTGTCAGGGCGTAGTACTGCTCTTCTTAAAACTGCAGAGAAAAGAAAACCAGTCTCCACAATGGTTACTTTTCAGTTAGGAAAAACATAACTTTATCTATGCATTAGTTTAATTTATAATTACATTTATACGAAACACTTTCAATCTAGCAACTGGCAGTAGAAGTAAAGGTACAGATTAGTTGTTTACAAAAGTGCTTTGACACACGTTGTGTAAAACTACAGGGCTGATTCAGTTATTTGACCAAAACAGGTGATTTTTCAAAACCTTGGTAGACACATAATTCTCAGTTGGTGGCAAGTTAATCAAATTTCTACAGGAGAGATGCTCTATAGAGGGAGTTCTACAAATGACAGGACAATATGATTTCACAGTGTCTTTGTTACATGATCAACTGGGTTGGTTGGCTTTTATCCCTGTTTGCATTTCAGATCATAAGAAGAGAAAATCAAAAATTAATATTAGGGAAATGAAATATAACTCAGAAATTCAATTGGCAAAATTATAAAAGGTAAGAAAAATCAAATGAAAATCATTTATAAAAATTAGAATATCGAACTGATGGTCCTATTTGTTTGAAAAAGCATGTATGGATGTTTGCACATGTGTGTGTTATAAGTTCAGGAGTGACCCATGTGAGCTACATGCTCTCCTTTATGGGAATTACTTGTATTACACATGCTGAATGGATTAATGTTTTATAAAAAATCTGTTAGTTTTACTTCCTAAAGTTCATTTTTCCTTGTGCTGTCATATAATAGTTCATCGTCGATAAGTATATGTAGCTGGGGACAAGGGCCTCCGGGGGCTTGGCACATAATTTATAACAATAATGGAAATGGCGTGCTTCGTAGTGACAGCCATGGGACCCCTGCATACTTGGAAGGAAGGAGAAGTTATATCATCCATGAAAAGGCTAATGAGATAGGCAGATTTCAGGGAAAGTGATCTTTTTGTCTTGGCCTTAGACCTCATTCTACCAGGGAGACTCATGACTGAAGTGTAATGACTCCAGCATGCTCTTTCTGAGTATGAGATTATGTGACATATGGGGTGAGCTACTCAGGAGTCAGAGCTTTCACCAATAAACGCCAACTTAATTGGATGTTTTAATTATGTCACCTTCACTCCCAGGACATACCCCCAGAGACAATTTGAGGACTGGTTTTCAGTTCAAAATCTCAGTCTCTGGTCTCCAATTTTCAACAGTCTTTCAAAAGATAGCCATTATCCTCTACAACTGAGGAAAGAAACATTTGTATATTTTGCATTTGGATATATAGTTCTGAGGCTCAGGAGAGACTGCAGAGAAATACACAAAGATCTGAGAGTTTAAGTATGTCTAAACCAGGGTTGCCAGTTTTACAAGGCAATTCTGGCCCCTTTCGTCTTCTTTACTCAGCAGCTGGGAGTCAGCCATCTTGACGCAGGTGGACCGGAAAGATGCTATTGGTCTTGGACTAACCAGCAATTATTCCCCTTTGTATCCAGATGTTGCAGCACTGCAGGATTGTTTCAAGTTTTTCTGAAACCTTAAGATCTTAAACTTGAAGCCATTCCTCCAAGCTAGCAACATGCTAGCTAGCAAGACACAGGAACTCATCAGAGAAAAGGGACATTTGGGATACATTAGAAATTCAATATCAACTTTGTGAAGTTGTTAATAATTAGCCACAGCTTTTGTCTCTATCCCTGCAACTAGTGACATGAAAGTGATTAGGTTCCTAGAAAACAGATTAAGCTTACTAAATGTATTAAGTAACAAAGTTTTTAATCAACAGTTTATTGATTCCAGCAGGACAGTTGTGAGAAGCAAAAAGCTCTGTATGTTGGTAGAATGGATTTATAGGGCAGTTCACTACTGCTTTTTAGAGAAAATTATTTTAGTATTTTAATACAAAACCAGCTTTGTATTTCTCTTTTTGCCCTCTTTTCAGGTTTACATTTTAGATAAAAGAAGTTAACAATGTGTCACTCTTAGAATCAGTATGCAATAAACATTTCTTGAGAAGATTTCCAATTTATATTCCTAAGGCACTCAGAAAAAAAAAAACCTGAAAATTCAGAAATGTAAAAATTTGCAACCATACTAAAAACAATAGGCAACATAATACCCAAAATCAATGGGCATCCTGATGCCTGAAACTTGATGCCTGGATTACCCCCTGGAACTGGATTGAAAAAGACAAATTCCGGCTCATCCATGTTCAACACACACCTCCTGCAAGCAGACCGGAAGTCTGGGGCTCTACCAGCCAGATCAGTGGTCACTCCTTTACCGGGTGGGTGTTAACTTTTTGAGGCCTTCTCACTCCTGGCTGCCCTGTTCATCCTATGTCACTGTCTTCCTCCACTCTGGGCAGGCAGTTTACCATCATTAGGTGGGAATAAGGGGAAAGTGGTGCTGTACTGGGTTACTTGACATAAGTTGAAGACTGAAGTGACCCCACTAGCAGGAGGGTTCTGAAAATAGAAAAGAGGAAGGAGAATAAACCATCAAAGGAGAATTTTCCAGGACTGGTAAGTTATAAGTTTACAGAGATATGAATTTTCAGATTACAAAGGATTGCAAATTGTTATGTAGGCTGGTATACTGACACCTCCATGTGTTTTTGATAGAGAGATCAAGAAATTGTTTTTAATTCTAACTCTTACTTGGGGGGTGAAATTGATGATGTTTCATTTTCTATTGTCCATATTTCTATATTATTCAGATTTTATTCTGACAGTGTTGTTATTATCCAAAAATTTTAAATATTTTCATTTAAAGATAACTTAAGAGTCATTCTAATCAAGAAATAAAAGAAAATTTGGAGGTATGCAGGTATAGTATAAAAGGCCTGCCAAAGCACATAGAAATTTAAAAAAATAAACATACACAGAGGGGGGTTTATTTGTTATAAAAATGCAAAAGTAATTATAAATGTAAAAAAAACATTTTCAATGAGAAAACATGTGGTATGGTAAATAGTCCTAATGTAAACCTTAAGAAACATATCAGATAAGGAAATCAGAAAGAAAACATATAAATTGATTAACTTATCATATTTTAAAGAAAATTTTAAAATCCCTATCATTACTTAACTTAGACAATTATAAAAGTACAGACCAATGTTGATTCTTAAAAGATTCTATATATACAATATATATCATTTCCAAACACTGAAGAAGACAAAAATATGCATAAAAAAGACATAACTTAAAAGAAGTAAAAAGAATAAAATAGCATAAAGCAAGGTTACAGCAATAATCAACAAAATATTTTAAACTTAATACTATTTATTAAGCTTGTAATTCTTGACCTCTCAGGTATACTTGATATTACTTAATCATTCTCTTCTTAAGAGACTTTTTCCCCTTGAGTTTCATGACATCCCACTCTCCTGATAATTCTCCTTCCTTTTCAGATACGTCTCTTTGCAGGTTTAATCCCTAATACTGAAACATTAACTATTGGGATTTCCCATCTCTTGACTTTAAATCTACTCTCACTGCCACAGATGCTGGGAAGTCAAAGGCCTCCATACCCAGAGTTTTGGTTGCCATCTGTATGGCAGAGACTCCTAAATTTGTAATTCTAAAGCAGGTCTTTCTACTGAGCTCAAGACCCACACATACACTTCCCTACTTACCTTCCTTCATAATGTCTTGAAGTCACCTCAAACTCAACATGACTGAAGCAGTATTTCATTCCCAACTTGCTCTTTTTCCAGGTTTTTCCTAACTCCATGAATTAAATCACTAGCCACACAGCTGCTCAAGCAAGCCTCTAAGCTCCATGGAGCCAAGGATTGTGTCCTGTATATCTTGAACATCTAGGACCGTGCCTGACATAGGTTATGAATAAATTTATGCTGTGTGCGTGCGTGCGTGTGTGTGCGTGCGTGTGTGTGTGTGCACAATTCGTTCATTTAGGAAGTGTTCTTCTGGTCCTTTGGAGAATAGATAGGAACTTGGACTCTTAAATAAGTCATCAGCAGATTACATTTCTGAAATAAACTGTCTTTTCACCCACAACTATGTTTTTACACAGGCAAAGGGATTTTATTTTAAGTGACTCTCTTCTCTCTGAAACTAGAGGAAATCAACAGCTGGAGTATCTGTGGAGTCCCATGGTCCATTTGTTTAGGGCTGTTAAACATCTGCCTTGTAGGGCTTATTTCCACTTTACATTTGGGTCAGTGCCTAAATGCTTTGTTTTCCAAACACATACCACAAATCAAAAGCTGTGGTTGTTTGGAGAGCTTCATTTTTACATTTACATTTGAGACTATTGAGAAGTTCCCTATGGCTATCTTTGAAATGCAATTTGCAAATGTACCTTTGTGAAAATGAAAGATACATAAATAATTTGGTGCTGTTTACTGAATGCTGTAAATTTTGCTTTTGGATATTGCCATCATAAAAAATGGAGTTTATGCAACTATCTATGAGGGCCATGTTGGGAGTTAAATTTGTCTTTGACCAAAAGTTGGGAACAGCATGAAGAAACAGACAAAACTGAAAGAGTACTGTGTTGTTATATTGCACTGGCTTATTTTTAGCTTAAAAAAAATCCATGATTGCCTTTGGGATCCATGAAGATAAAGGGAATGAGTTCTGTTGTGGAAGAAGAAAGCACAGTTTTGTGGGATCCTCGGGGGAACCGAGGATTTCCTTGTTGGGTGGGACTGAAGTAAACATTCTAGTAAATCTGATAAAATACCTAGCTTCATAGCTGAGAGAATAATGAACAGTAGCTACAAAACTAGCTTTTACAAAGCAATTAAAATCTGTAATCTATATGATTTAAATATATTTAATATGTATATTATTTAAGTTATATATTATATAAATATATTTACATATTTTATCTATATATTAAACATATAAATTTTTATTTAAAAATATATACACGACACTCTTAACGAAATACAACTGTGGTGATGGAAACACGTCAGCGGCTGCCACTGGTTTGGGATGGGTAAGAGGGACGCTTAAGGGGCAACGTGAGGACGTCTGCTGGTGTTTATCTGACGGCACTACTTCCTGGTTGCAGTGATAGCTACGCAAATCTAAACATATAATAAAATTTCAGAAAAATTTGTCCTATAGAAAGTGCATGTAAAAACTGGTGAAACCTGAACGAAGTCTGCAGCTCAGTTAACAGTGTGTGCGGAGGGCTGTGCCCTGGCTTTGGCAATGCACCGCAACCAGGTGAGAGGGTATCACTGGTCAGGTTCTGGGGAGGGGCTCCTGAGCACTCCCCAAGCTATTTTGGCAACTTTTATGAGTTTTAATCCACTTAAATATAGAACAATTATAATAAAAACACATGTAGTTATAATTAAGAAGATGTGAAATACTTTGAGTACATCTTTGAGTAATGAAATTATTGGTAATTTCTATTTTCTACTTTATATTTCATAATTTTATAAGTGTTATAATGTCCAGTTGTTACTTTTACAGTTAATTAAAATTATATATATTTTTATGTGTACTATCTATACAGTTAACTAAAATATATATTTTTAATTATATTTAAAAATAATTAGCAGTTTTCAAAGTAATGTGTATAGAAAGTGTTCATTAAAAAAACTTAGGTAAGTTTGTGTAATTGCTTGTATATAATTGTATGAACAAGTATAAAGTTTTGGGAAAGTATACTAAGTTTTAGACACTAATTACTCAGAGAGAGGAATGGAAATAAAAACAGAAGTAGATTCATTTTTAAGATTTTATTTAGTTATTTTTAGAGAGAGGGGAAGCTTGCCCCCAAACTGGGACCTGGCCAACAACTGAGGCATGTGCCCTGAGTGGGAATCACACCGGCAACCTTTCGGTTTACACGCTGGTGCTCAATCCGCTGAGCCACACCAGCCAGGGTGCGGCAGGTTTCTTTTAATTTTTTAATGTAAGTATCATTATGTTTCTTCACTTGTTATAAAGGTGATACTTAATTTATTTTAAAAAATCTAGTAAGTTAATATTTGAAAACTATTTCAAAATATAGAAAGTTTTCAGTGAGAAATAAAGATTGAACTAATTTGTGTTTTTGCTCTTAAATATTTCTTTATGCAAATTTTCTTTTTATTTTGTATTTAAGACACTTATAATTTGTACTATTGAATGGAAGTTTTTACACAGTAACGTTAACTTTAAGATTTCTATTGGTACAATCAGTTGAATCAAAACATAACTTGGACCAGCTTATCATCCATGATACAGGACGAAAATCAAATTTTATTTTATTATATACATATTTTTAAGTTGAATAATTTTAGACAATAGTTTTATTACACAAATATCTCTGAATAGTTAAATATTATTATCGATTAATAAAATAAGCATCTTTAACTTTTTAAAAATAACACTTTTACAGACTTTGGATTTATAATTTTTAAAAATTATTTATTATCTTGAAAAGAAGCCATATGAAAGAAATTTTAGCAGTGTTTTTAAGAAAGTTGTGAAATAATTCAAGGTCATATATTGCAAATACAAAAAACTAGATTTTGGAGCTGATCTGAGACCTAGACTCCATGTGCCCACGGGGATCTGGTCCCAGACCAAATGGCTGTGACACGCCAGTGCTGCTCCTGCCTCCCGCATGCTGTCCGCACATCTGTAGCCCTTGGTCCATCATACCTTCGATGTGAGAACCATCAAATATTATTGTAAGCCTGGCTTTACAGCCAGAAATATGAGGCATTCTTAGGTAAAGAATATTTATCGTGATCTTATAATTGAAAAAATCAATTAGCCCTTTTTATTGCTTTTTAAAAATTTTTACTCAAATATCAACGATAAGAACCTCCTGAGCTTTTTAAGTATTAGAGAGTTGAAGTTAGACTTAAGGTCGGTCAGTGACCAGGGGGCTTCACGAAGCTTTTGTAAAGAACGTTTTTTCTGGGGGTCATGGTGCTATTCCTACAGCGGAACAAACATACTTAGGAAAGAAATGGCCAGCCCATGCACTACTGCTTAGAGGGATTTCTCTGTTTCTCTGAATGCACCACCTCACGTAATATGGAATGTGTGAATCAATTTCCTTAGAATATCCTCCAGAAATAATTCATTGTTTCCCTCCCATATCAAAGGATTCATTAACTTACTTGGACCCATACCTTGCCTGAGCTCTCACTCAATGATTTAGTAGCTATGTGACCTTTAATAAATTACTAAAAACTCACTGGCACTCAGTTTCTTTAACTGGTAAGAATATTCATTTCAAAGGAGTACAGAAGGTTTAAATGAGTTTATGTACCCCATGCCTGAGAAAATATGGGCATCAATAAATGTTTCATCTGAAGTCTAACATAATATTTGTTAAGAAGCTGGCAAACACTCATTAAACATCTATTACCTCTTCAATAGTACTGCTGTAACAAACATAGGTCGTGGAAACTTTGATTCAGTCTCTTAAGATAAAAGTCAAGTTGCTATTTCCTTACTTCTCTCTTTTTTATTATATATATATATATATATATATATATATATGAATGACTCATGATATTTTACAGTTTAATCAACCCCAGTGGAAATCAGTTCTGGACCTCCAGTTCTATCTTTATTTGGCTCCTGAGTATTTTGCTTCTTGAGAGTGATACCTTTTTCTGAAACACAGGAAAACTTGATGAAATTTTATAGTTGCCAACTGAACAATTATTTTCTTAAATCCTTATTGGGAAAGTTTCACTGTACTCGAGCTGGATATTCCAGCACCCTTGATGGCAGTGAACAGGTGATGCCCTCTGGACTTAGCTGTAGAAACAAAGTGACAACCACACCCGTGTCAGGCTCTTTAGATGGTCATAAAATTATTACCTTCCCCCTACTTCCCCTACCCCATGCTCTTCTGTACACAAAGCGCGCACACACACACACACACACACACACAGATGCACTTAAGATTTCTTAAGCAGGAAAAACCAACTATGCTGGAGACAATAAACTATACATTAAAAATATATATGATTTAGATTTTCTTATTTCAATAGCTTCTTCCTGCTCAGAATATCCCAATGGAATACAAGTCTTGTTCTTGCTTTCTCTACAGCCTGGGCTGAACATTTACTATATCCATGGATCTTTGGGAAAAGAGGACGAAAAGGAGAGGAAGATGGTTGTGTTGGTGATTGTCAGCTGACAATCCATGACCTTCAGCCGTAGCCTTGGAGAAGCACATCCACAAGGGACGCCACCAAGTCAGCGCCCTCATGTCAAGCATGGTATGGAATGGGGCTCTACTTGATGGAATCTCAGCACAGTTAACACCCCAGAAGACACAGTGAGCTCACTATAATTCCTGTGTCATGGAAATTCAAGTAGAAGATAGCACTTAATTCTGAGGTTTTATGGGTTTTTTACACGGTATTAATCTATTTTGCTTCCAAGGGGTATTTCCCGGAGCCGTGACCCCACTGCATTTCCTGCCCTGGCTCCTACCCAGCTGATGTCGAAGATCACTGTCTCCTTAGGCCCCAACACAGTACTGCTCATCTCCAGCTCCTGGCCAGCCTCTGCTGTTTTCTGATGGCCTTGTGTCACTTCTCTCTGCAGTTTTAGGCACAATGCCCACTTCGCTACCATGTAGGGACCACTGCTCTGATAATAAATCTGGCTCTGAAGTTACTCCTGAAAGAGCTAATTCTGCTATGCCTCTCATCTGCAAAGTGGACCTCACTATGGACAATGTCCACCTGGCTCTGTGAGCTGGCCTCAATACCTTTACAATGGGGCTACAGGTGGCAGGTCTATAAGGGGAAGACATCTGTCTGCTGTCTGCAAGGTGTTTCCTTTCCATCCTGTTCAGAAGTCCCACATGTGGCTCAGAACCAGTGAAGAAATTGTTTTGGGGTTGATGTGTCCCTTCCTGCTGCCCCATGTGGAGGTGACTTTTATCCATTCTATGCTGATAGACACTCCTTGTAACATGGTAGTATGTTCTTAACATAGAGTGTACTGGGAATGCCATACAGAAGGCAGGTGTAAATTTATTCTACACATTTCTTAATGTTTGATGTTTAGTTGTCTCTGATAAATAATCCTGTAATGGATGTCTCTGTTCATGGAATTTTAATCACATTTCACTGTATTTAATAAATATTTTTTGTATTGAAACCACAAGCTATCTTTCTAAAAAAAGAAAAAAGAAAAGAATGAAGAAAGTGGGAGTGAAGGGCATGTTATATTCCTTTACCCCAACATAACCAGAGGAAGGGGCTCCCAAGGCCTTGGGACACTGTGACAGCTCTGGAGACAAACTTCTCCCATCGGAGGTCTCTCTGGAAAGCAGCCTGCACTATACCTTAGAAAATCCCTAGAGACCTCTTCAGAGTGACAGGTGCTCCACTGGTAGCTAATTTGGTCCTGAGCCCCTTCAAATTCAACACATTTTCCATTTGAGCTCCAGCATTCTAGCCTCATCTTGGGTCTCTGCAGAGGCTACTGCCATCCCCTGACACAGGCATAGGCAAGTGCACTGTGTGACTGGTGGAGCTGGGCTCTCAATGGTCATTTCAGGGTAGCTTTCTTTCCAAAAGTCAAAGACAGAGGTCTTCCTGTAAACCTAAAGAGGGCCACAGTGGCAGGAAAAAGAAGTAGCCTTTGGCCAATGTCAGAGTAGTTGCCCTTTCTTGTGGTTGTGGATGACAGAGATATTTACAAGCTGGAAGGGAGGTGGCCTGGTTAGCTCTGGTGTAATTGTGGGCCTCCAGGCTCTTCTGTGTGGGCACAGCCACACTGGACATGTGGCTCATTGAGCAAGTAGTATGGTGTTACCTTGTGAGGAAGACTGAGCTAGTGGGTGTGATGCCCACAGTTAACGTTCGGTGATGGGTGTACTCATCCACTCCTCATTTGTGGATCAGGAAAGGAGCCCTCAAACACTGATGCATGTGTGATTTTCTGCCCTTCAGACCTGTCACTGAAGTTTCACCATGGAGTTATTACATATGGTCACTGCATAGCCACTTGGGACCATGTAATATAGTGACATGAATCTACTCCTTATGGTTACCTCTTTCTCTTTCTTATTTTCAAAATAGCTCATTTTTCCCCCTTTTAACACCCATAGGAAGCATCCATAAACCATTCACGGCAAGAGGGAGCAACTACAAAGTTGTGTTTTCCTCTGAGACCTATGACATGAGGCTTTTGGTAGCAGGCAGACCCAAGGATGGTCCCTATGATTCTCACCCTCTGGTTTTTGTATCCTCTATATTCCCTCCTCCTGAAATTATACAGGGCCTATGATGTGTTTCTAGCAACAGAATACAGCAAAAATGAAAGGACTTTGCAGATGCAACGTCCTAAATCAACTGAGGTGTCAAATCAATTGGGGGAACACGCTGGCAGACCTGACTTGATGGTGGGAAAGCCCTTAGAAGAGGGACTGAGCCCCTCTGGTGCAGAGGCTCCTACTACTGATTTAATGCAGTGAGAGGCCATGTTAGAGAAGCCTACTTAGTAAGAAATTGCAGGTCGCTTCTAGGACCTGAAGGTGGCTTGTAGGAACTGAGGGTGACCTTCAGCCTACAGCCAGCTGGCTGTTATACATCTGCACAGAACTGGATTCTGACAACCTGAATGAACTTAAGAGTTGAGTTTGCCCCAACTGGCCTTCCAAATGAGCATGAAGCCCAGCCAACACCCCAACTGCAGTTGGTGGCTCTGGAGAGAGTGCCTGGCTGGTCTGGGCCCTCACTCCTAGCCCACAGAAACCAGAGAAGGGTAAATGTGTTTGTAGGCCATGAAGCTGTGGTGACTCGTTAGGCACCAGTGGGAAACTAATAGAATGCTGAACCATTTCTTGTGTGGCACCCTTTGACCTCACATCATCATATACGGTGTGGAATACAGTGAGCATCCCAGGCTCCCGCAAGCTCCCAGGACTGAGGTACCCTCTTTCCTCATTACCATCATCTGCATAAACAAAAGCAATTAAATATGTGAAGTTGTGACTTACCTCAAAAAAAAGAGAAAGAAAAAAGAATTAGAAGAGGTGGTGGTAGAAAATAGGTAAAAAGCAAACATGAATATTAAAAAAAAACAGAAAAATAAAGAGCAGATAATTCACACTAGGGAAATGCAAAATTGAAAACTAAATATGAAAAATGATCAGTTTCACCAGTAATCAGGAAAAAATATTCAAGCAATAATGAAGTACAATCTCACATTCAAAAATGGGCAAAGTTGGAAAGTCCAACAATATCACCTTTGACCAGATAACAGGTGATGATAATCCTCATAATTAATAATGGAGAGTAAATTGGTTCAGTCACTTTAGGAAGCCACATGAACTATCTCATAAAATTGAAAATGGCTGTATAAATGGCCCAATAATTTTACTTTTGAATATTTAACCTGGAGAATCTCTCATTTATCCACATAAAGATGGTGATGGTCAGTTTTATGTGTCAATTTGGCTATTCAGTCAAAAGCTAATCTAGGTATTGCCATAAAGATATTTTGTAGATATGACTAAAGTCCATAATCAGTGGACTGTGAGTAAAGAAGAATGTTCTAGTTAACCTGCGGAGGCTCGATCCAATCAGACACAGAGCTGAAGTTTCTCTGAAGAAGGGAAATGTCGCCTGTGGGCAGCAGCTTCACCCTGTAGCTGAAAGTTCTAGTCGGCCTTCCTGGGGACCTACTGTAGCCAGGCCCACAGCTGTGCAAGTCAACCCCTGGCAGTCAACTTTGGGCTTATTTATTTACTTTTTATTTTCTTTTTCCATCACTTTCATTCCCCCATACCCTCTTTCACCTCCACCCACCCCCACCCCCAACCACAATCAGCACAACATTGCCGGTTGAGTTCTTTCTCTCTTTTTCCCTTTTTTGCTCAATTTTTCCCCTCTCCCCAGACCCCTCAGAGCTGTCAGTCTGCTCTCGGTCTGTGTATATCCTATCAGTTTGTTTCTCTGGCTGAACCTGCATGGTGTTAATTTCAGCCTAGAAGGAAGGACGCAAGGGAAGAAGAGAGGCCAGGAAGAAGGAAGGGAGGGAGGGAAGGTACAGAAAGAAATGTTTTCAAGGGAAAAACAAACAAATAAATAAATAAATGCCATAAGTATCATTCAAAACTAAAATCTGATTTGTTAATCAATTTTAAAAACACTTATTTGAATAAAACTGGAAATTAATGAATATGTGACAGGATTTAGATATATTAGCAAAACATTTTTAAAATTACATATTATCACTTAGGTATACATATGAGGATGACAAAAGTAGGTTTACAGTTGTTCTTGTGGGAAAATAGTACAATAATTAATAAATAATAATACAAGAATAACTATGTTTTGCATACTCACAAATGTAAACCTGCTTTTTCTACATTGTATATATCAGCTAAACTGAATGTAACTGTGGAAAATTGTAATGATGGGAAATTGGAACCCACCCCTCCCATTCTTTTGACATTGTTTCTGTAAGTGCTGACTTTAATAGGTAGCTTGTCAATGAATAATATGTTCGTGTAAGGATCCTAGGAACTAACTTCAAAAAATACAGACCCCAACCTTCAGGCATCCCAGCTCCAGGACATTTGCTGACCTTCAGCTGTGGGGCCAGGGTGAGGGTGACATGAAGCTGGGATGACTAAACCAGGATGACACACACTGGACCATCACTTACCTTATCAGAATGGACTGTGCTATCTGCACGTAGGGAACCTCTCAACCCCTGCCTTGATCTCTTTATTTGGTTCCCCTCTCCCTCCTTATAAAAACCTCTGCTTCATCTGAGAGGTGGAGATGGACCTTGAGATGTGATCCCCCTCTTCCAGGAAATGGGCTTTGAGATGTGAGTCCCCAGTCTTCCAGGTGGCCTGCATCTGCAAATAAGCCACTTTCCTTTACATCAGCACCCACCTCTTGAGTATTGGCTTTCATAGCGGCAGGCAGCTGGGCCTGCATTTGGTTACATGAACACATTCATATTCAAGATAGTTGTTACCACGGTATAACAGAAAAAAGAGTAATTCATTTCAACTAGAAAGATCAAGAAAAGCTTCCTACAATAAGTAAGGAATGGAAGAGGTGAGAAAACTAAAGTAATCAAAACAGCCTGGTACTGGCATAAAAACAGGCACATGGACCAATGGAACAGAACAGAGAGCCCAGAAATAAACCCAAGTCTCTACAGTCAATTGATATTTGATAAAGGAGGCAGCAACATAAAATGGAGTAAAAATAGCCTCTTCAACAAATGGTGCTGGGAGAACTGGACAGCAACATGCAAAAAAATGAAACTAGAACACCAACTTACACCTTATATGAAAATAAACTCGAGATGGATAAAAGACTTAAATATAAATCATGACACCATTAAAGTACTAGAGGAGAAGATAGGTAGGAAAATCTCAGATATATCACGCAAAAACTTTTTTACAGACATGTCCCCTAGAGCAAGAGACATAAAGGAAAGAATAAACAAACAAGCTGGAACTTCTGATGCATTCTGTACCACAATGAAAAAGGAAGCAAAAGGAGGTGCCGGAGGTGAACAGAGAAAGACTGGAATTCAGGGGCTACCTTTAACAAGGAAATGGGTTTTGTGATGCTACCCCTTGGGAGGAGCATCACAAAACAATGTGAGGTCCAATAAACAGTGAATATGGCATTTTCCTAGCAAGACATCACTTAGCTTTACAGTATTTTACTGAGTATGTGCAAAAATCTGTGCTAGATGTTTTCATAGATATTAACACATTTACTAAGGAATATTTCCCCCCCTGAAGTCTTACAGATTTTTAAAATATTAATAGGAAGAAAAATGGGAAAGCAGGCTGGGAGAGGAAAGTGCATAAATTAAAACATGTAGATTTGAAAGTAAAGTGTTCAGGGAAAAACTCTGATCTGATTTGTCTGCAGCACCAGACCAGTGGAAAGATGGAGGGGGTAATTATGGGTCATGGACATCAGGTTACAGCGATGACGTTACCCTGTAAACAGCGAGGAGGTGATTTGGCCGCATCATCATAAGATTTTCTCAATCTCTAAATCTGAGTCATGAAAATTTGATAATAACAGGAATGTCTGACTACTAGAATAAAACCACCACCTTAAACTTCAAAGGAACTTGCAGTCCTCCGTGTCTGGGAGATGATTGATATGCTACACGGGGCACTGGGGCTCTGCCGAAAGGCGCTAACTCCCAGACAGAGTCTGGCACAGCCCCCACAGTAAAGCTAAGTGATGTCTTGCTAGGAAAATGCCATATTCACTGTTTATTGGACCTCACATTGCTTTGTGATGCTACCTCCCAAGGGGTAGCATCACAAACCCATTTCCTTGTTAAAGGTAGCCCCTGGATTCCAGTCTTCCTCTGTTCACCTCCGGCACCTCCTTTTGCTTCCTTTTTCATTGTGGTACAGAATGCATCAGAAATTCTAGCTTGTAAGCGGTACATAAGATGTTGGGTTAAATGCTATATAAAGTTGAAATAAGTCAGATGTCCTTTCCTTTACTCCTCTGCTTTGAACATTTCCCAAAATAGAAGCAAGAACTTGCATTCTCAGACAACCTAATTAATAAGGTACAAGCATGCAATCTGGGTTTTTCTAATTAAATGTAGCCATGAGAGCTATAGTAGGGATTTTATTAAACTTGTCAAAACAATTGCACCCCTGGTAATGCAGAGTGCATGTAACCAAAACCTGGATACAGAGTATGATTCTGAGGGTTGCTGAATGACAATGGCGGGTGAGTTCACAGCTTTGTGGTTTCTCTCACGGAGCACACAGCATTCAGGGAGCTGGCCTTCTGTGGAGCTCTCTTAGTGTCGCAATACTTTTGTGGTAAAAGTTTATAGTAAAACTGTAGAAACTCTGTGGCCAAAGTCAAAATCCCTTTTGAAAGTTTGGGACGCCCTGTCAGGTAAAGAATCCTGAATAGGTGAATGTTTAGTATGGTGGGGCGGGGGCGGGGGTGAAGGGATAAAATGGGTAGTGGAGGAAGTAAACAACTACACACTATGGCTTCATGATCCTTGTTCTTACCCTTTGCTATTTTCTATAGCGTATGCTGATGGTGGTGAATTTCACAACTTTGTATGGCGGTTACAAGTAATTAAGAAAAGTAATAGGTATTGAGCTAGAAGAGGAAGGACTATTATTCAGAGCCTATGACCTTCGGTGCTCCCCTTTGAGAAGGATGGTCGATTCTGCTTTCTCTGATAGGAAGAATAGTTGGATTATTTTAGGAAAAGGTGTTGTTTTTATTTGGAAAGAAAGCCAAGGAGTGGACTAATGAGTATTTGTAGTTTATGTCAGCATTTTTTAACATGCATTTTGTTTTGCTGATCTCCCTAATTGATACACCTTCCTAAGGCAGAATCCAGATAATTCATTCACCTTCTCACATGCAGTTGCAGTAAGTGCGCTGGTATGATGTCTAGGTTTTACCAACTAAAGGTAACTTGGATTCAGAAGGAAGTATCAGGAAAAGTCAGAAGTCTTGCCCCTGCATCTCTGTTCTGGCAGGCGCGATGGCGCAGGGGCCGGTTCTTCGGAGCAGCAGCGTCAGAGCCGCGGCATCCACTGTGAAGTTCCAACTTTCCATTAGAGCAGAGCCGGGCTCTCCTGGAGCGTTTAAATTGTTTAATATCTTTTAATGGGTACTTTCGCTGAAACAAAATACAGAGGATTGTTCGGTGTACACACAAAACTCTAAATTATATACTTGGTTAAAGAATGTATTCACAAAAGCAGAATATACAAATAGTTGCATAATAATGTAACTTTAATGTTTTTAATTGTGTGTAACAAAATATGCAAAAAGAATTTTTTAAAAGCTGTGGAATTCTGAGTGTTCTTATTTTTTGTTGTTTTATCGGTTTTCATTAAAATCTTAAGATAATTATAGGTTCACATGGCACTGTAAAAAATAAAATATGGAGATCTTTCCCTACTAGTTCTTCTAATGATGACATTTTGCACAACTATAGTACATCACAACCAAGGTATTAATCAGCACACAGCACATAACCTTTGGTACTGACTTTTTATCACTAAGCCTAATTCCCTTCATACTCATCCAGGTTTTTTCACAAATCAATAATCTGCTCATTTGCATAGCTGAGTAGTATTTTCACAGTTTGGATGTACCAGTTCATTTAATCATTCACCTGTTGAAGGACACCTGGGTTGTCTCCAGCTGGGAATATTACAAATGAAGCTACCATGTACGCAATTTTGTACATGAACATCATTTCCTTTTCTCTGGGATAAATGCCCATGAGTATAACTCCTCGGCGGGATGATAATTCAGTGTTTACTATTATAAGAAACTACCAAACTGTTTTTCAGAGTGACTACACCATTTTAATTCTCACCAGCTCTGTATGATTGAGACAGTTTCTCCACATACTTACCAGCATTTAAGGTTGTTGCTATTTTTTATTTTAGTCATTCTGGTAAGTATGCAGTGGTATCTCATTATGGCCTTAGTATGCATTTTCCTGATGTCTAATGATGCTGAACATTGTTAACATATTTATTTGCCATCTGTATATACTACTCATTACTATAGCCTTTGGTCACCATTATTTTTTAGGTGGATATAAATCCTGAACTGGTGGCTTTAACCTTCTCTGTGAACTCACTGCAACTCAAGCATCTGTCATAGACCCTGGGGTAGGACCTGCCTTCCTTGCTGGGGAGAGGCCATGTATTTCTTTTTTATATAACTCTCAGCACCTGAAATGATATAAAAGGCTCTGAGTAAATGTTTTTTGTATATATAAGTGGCGTTCAAGTAGAGAATCTAGATGTCTACCCACTAACATCAGTGCCAGCTAGTGTCCCAGTGTCAAACAGTGTGGTTGTGCTCTGAGCAGAGGACAGCATGACGCACACTCTGGGGAAGGAAGGGGAGAGTTCCTCCAACAATGCTCCACAGCATCTCCAAATGGTCTTCAAAAGGAGGCCAAGTGAAAAAAGACATCCCTGCACACTCTGAATGTCACTCTACACATTTCCTTAATTCTGTTGCAAAATTTCTACAAGATGGGGATGGGTTTATCATCATTTTACTAATTGGGAAACTGGGGCCCAGACATTGACTAAAATCGTAAGATCGTAGCTAGTTAGACACAGAGCTGTGTTTCCAACACATGTCAGCCTGATTCAAAGCCCTTTCTTCTTTTCTTTCTTTCTTTCTTTTTCTTTTTTCCTTTTTTTTTTTTTTTTTCCGGCTATACTGTCTTCTGCCCTGGAATTGACTCTCCTTGAAAACTGAGACCTAGCCCAGGCCACTGAAACTTCTTGAGTATCAGAAGCATATAAAACAATTCTCCATGGTTGCCTGTCTTGAACTGTGATACCATTATCCTCTTACAGATCGATTGGTGTGAAATCAGATCCTGCTTGGGAGCAGGAAAAAGAATAGCGAGGGAAGACTCTGGCTCCAAGCTCGGTAAGACACAAAAACTCACTGGAGTTCTGCAGAGGTCTGTTCAAAGTCTGGGTATATTCTGTCATTTGGCAAGAATTAAATGGAGCCTTGTGTCCTCTAAGATTATTCTGTTACCTTCAGGATTAGGTTACCCGTCATTATATTTAACCTATGGGAAAAACCGACACAAAGCTGTGCTAAAGATGTAATAGGAAGCATATAATAAAGAGCCCTCATGTCAAAGAGATACAAATTTCCCACAGAGAGCTGGTGCTGCAGGAATTCCTTCTGCTTCTGCCGACCATCTCTAGGGGACTCAGCCTCAGACGCCCAAAGGGACTTGCGGGAAACAGCCCTAGTCCTCTCTGGACAGATACAGGTGCTCTGGTCTTATTCATTCTTGAGGTGACTATACAGTGGGGTCCAAGAAGAAGAGAAGGGAGTTTAGAGCTGACTTATCTTGCTTAATCTGTATGAATTCCAGAAGGCCCTGGGGAACCTGAGAATCCTAGATTTTTTCCCTTCTCACATTTCCTCCTGGAAATCCCTCCAGCTGGTGGGAGGCTAAAATTGGTACCATTTAGCTGGCTAATGAAGTCCATATGCAATTGTTAGAAATATAATTGACACTTCAGCCTTGGGATGTGCATTTTGCTTTGTACAGTTTTCTGCTGCCCAGTGCAGCTGCCTGCTGGTAATGCTTCTGTTTCCCTGCATTTCTTTGCCCAGCTGGAATTCAGAGGAGACTCTTGATGTGCTAATGTCAGGTTATAAAAATACCAATCTGTTATGCTGATTAAATAAAATAACATTTGTAAAGTGAAGTGCCAGACACATGGTGGGCACAGTCTAAATCTTGCTGTTATTTACGACCTGCCCCCTATCCAACATTTCCAGGCTCTGTTCCCAAAACTGCTCCTGCCCGGAGGCCCAGCCCAGCACACCTTACTGTCTATCTGCACTGAGGTGGTCATTGTTCCAGGCAGACGGTTGGTGCCTTTGTGCCTCTGGGACGTTCCATGTGCCTGCTGCAGAGGATGCTGCAGTGGCCTCTGGATTGACCTGAGCAATAAACTCAAAGTGCATGAGGGTCAAAGAACATTCTTCATGAACTTGAACCCTCTCTGCAATATTTAACACTTTTGGCTTTGGAGACAGAATTGTCACTCAATAAATAGTTGTGAAGTGAATGAATACATAAAGAAAGATGGTTCAGAATAATTCTGAAACATCATGTAAAAAAAACCTCCAAAGAGAATGGCTAAAGTTACAGTCTCTGCAGTGCTTCCCCTCATAGGTAAGAGACACAGAAGGGGAATTCATAGCACACGTGCACACACATGCACACAGCCACACATTCACACACAGTGATTGATTGAACACATAAATTATAGCAAAATATATTTATTTTATTTCATTTTATGGAACTTACTAGTATGGCATTATTTAATAAAATTATGTAGGTTTCAAGTGTACAATTCTATAATACATCATCGGTAAATTGTATTGTCTTCACCACCCCAAGTCAAATCTCCTTCCACCACCATTCATCCCCCTTTACCCTCTTCTACCTCCCACCAGCCCCCTTCCCTCTGGTCATTGCCATGCTGTTGTCTGTGTCTACGAGTTTTCTTGTCTCAATGCCTTCTACTTTTTCACCCACTAACCTCAATCCTCTGCCATTCTAACACCTCACTGTCTTTTGTCTGTATCTATGAGTCTGTTTCTATCCTGTTTATTAGTTTATTTTGTTCATTAGGTTCTACATGTAAGTGAAATCATATGGCACTTGTCTTTCTCTGAATAATACTCTCCAGGTCCATTCTTGCTATCCCAACAGGTAAGATTTCCTTCTTTTTTATGGTTAAATAATGTTGCATTGTGTAAATGTTCCACAGCTTTGTGTGTGTGTGTGTGCATGTGTGTAAATGAGTTAAATATTTAAGTTACAATCTCCATTAGAGTGTAGTTATTTAATTCATTCCCATGGCCATTTATTGGTTTTCCCAAAGAAAATCAATCTTCTTGGCCTTACATGAATCCATGCCATGCTTAATGATTATCAGTTAATAAAATGTCAATCAATCGTTTGTTATAATCATCTATGTGGTTAAATATTTATAATGGTATTTTATTGTTTACACTTGTCCCATTTTTCTCACTTTGTGTCACAGCTGTTTTAGCCACTCATCTGCTGATGAACACTTGGGCTGTTTCCAGGTTCTTGCTATTTCAAATAGTGCTGCAGAGAACACAGGGGTGCATATATTCTTTTGAACTGGTGTTTCAGGCTTCTTTGAATATATTCCCAGAAATTGAATCACTGGGTCATAAGGCATTCACACTTTTAATTTTTGACTCCATGCTCTTTTCCACACTGGCTACACCAGTCTGCATTCCCACCAGCCACGTACAAGGGCTCCCTTTTCTCCACATCCTCACCAGCACTTGTTGTTTTTTGATTTACTGATGATAGTCAATCTGACAGGTATGAGGTGATATCTCATTGTGGTTTTAATTTTCATTTTTCTGATTATTGGTGACATTGAGCTTCTTTTCATATGTGCAATGGCCATCTGGATGTCCTCTTTGGAGGTGTGTCTACTAAAATCTTTTGCCCATTTTCTAATTGAATTGTTTGTCTTTCTGGTGTTGACTTATATGAGTTCTTTATAAATTAACCCCTTATCAGATTAATCATTGGCAAATATGTTTTCCCATTCAGTGGATTGTCTTTTAATGTTGTGGATGGTTTCCTTTGTTGTGCAAAAACTTTCTGGTTTGATGTAGCGCAACTTGTTTATTTTTTCTTTTGTTTCCTTTGCCTGAGGAGATATATTATAAAAAATATTGCTGTGAGAAATGTCTGACATTTTACTTCTATGTTTTCTTTGAGGATTTTTATGGTTTCTAGTCTAACATTTAGGTCTTTAATTCATTTCGAACTTATTCTTGTGTTGGTGTAAGAAGGTGAACTAGTTTCTCTCTCTCTCTTTTTTTTTTTTGCATGAATTTGTCCAATTTTCCCAGAACTATTGATTGAACAGACTATCTTTACCTCATTGTAGGTTTTTATTTCTTTGTCAAATATTAATAGAGTATAAAATTATGGGTTTATTTCTGGGAGCTCTGTACTGTTTCATGGATTTACATATCTGTTTTTATGCCAGTGCCACACTGTTTTGATTACTATGGCCTTGTAATATAGTTTGATATCAGGTAGTCTAATACCTCCAACTTTGTTCTTCATTCTCAAGGTTTCCATGGTTATTCTGGTTTTTTTGTGGTCCCATATAAATTTTTGGAATATTTGTTCTAGTTCTGTGAAATATACCATTGGTATCTTGACAGGAGTTGTGTTGAATCAATAGATTGCTTTGGGAAATATGGACATTTTAATATTAATTCTTCCTATTTGTGAATACGGTATATGCTTCCACTTATTTATATCTTCTTCAATTTTTTTTCTTCAGTGTCTTGTGATTTTCTGAGTACAAATCTTTTACATCCTTAACTAAATTTATTTCAGGGGGGTGGTACAATTGTAAACGTGATGGTTTTCTTTATGATACTTCATTTTTAATGTATAAAATGCAACTGATTTCTGGATATTAATTTTGTATCCTGTTACTTTACTGAATTCATTTATCAGTTCAAGTAGTTTTTTGGAGGAATCTTGGGGTTCTCTATGTACAGTATTAGGTCATCTTCAAATACTGCCAATTTTATTTCTTCCTTTCCAGTGTAGATGCCTTTTATTTCTTTTTCTTGTCTGATTAATGTTGCTAGGATTTCCAGTAGTATTTTGAATAAGGCTGATGAAAGTGGACATCCTTGTTTTGTTTCTGATTATAAAGGAAATGCTTGTAGTTTTTGCCCATTGAGTATGATGTTGGCTATGGGTTTGTCAGATATGGCCCTTATTACATTGAGCTACATTCCCTCTATTCATATTTGTTGAGATTTTTTATCATAAATGAGTGCTGGATTTTATCTAATACTTCTTCTGCATCTATTGATCTGACTGTGTTATTTTTATCTTTCATTATTATTAAGTGGTGTATCACATTTATTGATTTATGGATAATGCACCAACCTTGCATCCAGGAATAAACCTCACTTGATCATGGTGTATGATCTTGTTAATGTATTGCTGGATCAGTTTGCTAATATTCTGTTCAGGATTTTAGCATCTATGTTCATCAGGGATATTGGCCTATAATTTTCTTTCTTTGTAGTGTCCTTATCTGGTTTTGGAATTAGGATAATGCTGGTCTCATAAAATGAGCTGGGGATTCTTCTATCTTCTTGAGTTTTTTGGAGCAATTTGAGAGGGACAGGTATTAGTTCTCTGCATGTTGGGTAAAATTCATCTGGTAAGCCATCCAGTCCAGGGCTTTTGTTTTTGAGAGATTTTTTTTTATAACTGCTTCAATTTCATTAGTTGTAACCTATCTATTCAGACTTTCTAATGCTTCATGGTTCAGTTTTGGAAAATTGTATATTTCTAGAAATTTACACATTTTTTTGTTTTGCCCAATTAGTTGGCATAAAGCTAGTGCCATACAGCTAGTGACATAATATTTTCTCACAATTCTCTGTGTTTCTCTGGTGTCAGTTGGTATTTCTTGATGACTCTGGTTGAAGGTTTGCCAGCCTTGTTTATCTTTTCAAAAAGCCAGGTCTTGTTTCTTTGTACTTTTTTAGATTCTATTTTGTTTATTTCTGCTCTGATATTTTTTTTTCTTCTAATCACCTAGGGCTTTCTTTTTGTTTTTGTTTCCTAATCTCTTTTCAGTGTAAGGTTAGATTGTTTATTTGAGCTTTTTCTTGCTTCTTTAGTTAGGCCTGTAACGCTATGAATTTCTATCTTAGGACTGCTTTTGCTGTGTCCCATAGATTCTGGGTTGTTGTGTTCTCATTTTCATGCATCTAAGGGTATCTTGATTTCTTCCTTGATCTCATTATTAACCCATTCATTGTTCAATAATATGTTATTTAGCTTCAATGTCTTTTATATTAATTGCTTTCTAGTTTCATGTCATTATGATCAGAGAATATGTTTGATATGATTTCAATCTTCTTAAATTTATTGAGACATGTTTTTTGTCACAACATGTGCCTGTCCTAGATAATGTTTCATATGCACTGGAAAAGCATGTATATTCTGTTGCTTTGGGAAGAAATGCCCTGAAGATATCAATTAAATGCATCTCACCTAGTGTGTCACTTAAGACCAACATTTTCTTGTTGATATTCTGTCTAGACGATCTATCCATTGATGTTAATAGGGTGTTAGAACCCCCTACTATGACTGTTTCTGTTGATGTCTCCCTTTATGTCCATCAGTATTTACTTTACATATTTAGGTGCTCCTCCGTTGGTTTCAG
Organism: Tonatia bakeri; assembly: GCA_004024845.1. Classification (NCBI taxonomy): domain Eukaryota; kingdom Metazoa; phylum Chordata; class Mammalia; order Chiroptera; family Phyllostomidae; genus Tonatia; species Tonatia bakeri. Next base: position 152,133 of record PVIA01003809.1, read on the forward strand.
AAATTTTTACAAGGATGGTATCCTCTTATTGGACTTTTCTATTCACCATTATGTAGTCTTCTTTTTTGTCTGGTATTATAGCCTTTGTTTTAAAGTCTATTTTGTCATATATAAGTATCGTTACCCCAACTGTATTTTTCATGTTCATTTGCATAAAATATCTTTTGCATCCCTTTATGTTTAGTCTTTGTGCGTGTTTCATTCTAAGATGGGTATTTTGTAGACAACATAAATGTGGGTCTTGTTGTCTTATCCATTCACTTACCCAGTGTCTTTAGATTGGATCATTTAAGCCATTTACATTTAAAGTGATTATTGATAGGTACGTATTTATTGCTTTTTTATTATTTTAACCATGTTTATCTGCATTTTTTTGTTCTTCTTAAAGAAGACCCTTTAACATTTCTTGTAATACTGGTTTGGTGGTAACAAACTCCTTTAGCTACTTCTTGTTAGGGAAGCTCTTTATTTTTCCTTCAATTTTAAATGATACCCTTGCTGGGTAAAGTATTCTTGGTTGTAGGTCCTTATTTTTCATCACTTTGAATATTTCATGCCAATCTCTTTATGAAATATTCAATAAAATATTTCTGTTGAGAAATTAGCTGACAGTTTTATGGGGACTCCCTTCTAGGTAACTTTCTTTTTCTTGTTGCTTTTAGTATCGTCACTTTGTCTTTAACCTTTGCCAGTTGAACTATGATGTGTGTTGGTGTGGACCCATTTGGGTTCATCTCATTTGGGACTCTCTGCACTTCCTGCACTTGTGTGTCATTATCCTTCACCAAGTAAGTGAAATTTTCAGTCATTATTTATTCAAATAGGTTCTCAATCCCTTGTTCTTTCTGTTCTCCTTCTGGTATCTTTATGATGCGGATGTTATTATGCTTTACTTTGTCCCAAAGGTTCTTTAAACTATCCACATTTTGTAAAAAAAAAAATTTCTGCTTCTCTGATTGGATAGTTTCTGAAACCTTGTCTTCCAAATTGCTGATTTGGTCCTCTGCTTCATCCAACATACCGTTTATTCCTCCTATTGTGTTCTTCATTTTTGACTGGTTATTTTTTATGGTTTCTATGTTCTTTCTCATGCTACTTTAGTTCTCACTAAGTTCCTTGTATTTCTCACTAAGTTTTTTGAGCATCCTTATAACTGTTGCTTTGAACTTTATATCTAATAAAATTCTTGCCTCCATTTCACTGAGCTCTTTTTCTGGAGATTTCTCCTTTTCTTTCATTTGGGGCATGTTTCTCTGTCTCCTCATTTTGGCTGCCATTTTGTGTTTATTTCTATGTGTTATGTAGATATGCTTGACTCCCAGTCTTGGGAGGGTGGCTTTATGTAATAAGTGGCTTGTGAGACCCAATGGCATATCTTGATCACCTGAACAGGGTTTTCCTGGAATGTCCCTTCTGTGGGTTACATGAGTCTTGAGTGTTAATGGCCCACTCATGTGTAGGGATCAACCCTCAGGTTGGATGACTGTAAACATAAACCCTGACCACAGTGTACAAGCTGCTGTGCAGGTGCTGACCATATGGAGCATAATTCACCTTAGCAGTTTCTTGTACTTGCCAAGATTTCCCTTTGAATATGCTGCTTGAAATGCTGATTGGATACTGCTCTGATGTTTTATGAAACTGACCAATGGGTACTTGGTTCTGGGTCTTCTTGGGAGGTACTCTGGTGCAAACCAATCTCTGACACTGCCTGTGAGTGGCCCTTGACAACCTCTTTGGTGTTACAAAGTGATCCACAGTTTTTAGCTGCCTCTGCTGGGTCTGGGTGTGCACAGGAAAAGCTAAGTTGTGCACCAAAGCCAGCTTTTACCAGCATTGGGCCAGGGGTAGGTCAGCAAAACTCCCAAGGAACACTGAGATCTGCTTCTGCCTTCTAGCTGCCTGTTAGACTCAGTCACTGAAAGAGCCTCTGGCAGTACTTGAATTGCATAAGGTAGGTTCTCAGTGAGTCACCAGGGTCAAGGTAGGGGCAAGTAGTATTTATCAAACTGATACAAGTTCAAATTATGTGCCAGTGCTATGTCTGACATTACTCAGCAAATATCTAAGGGTATATACCAAGTCTAGCTGCCACTCATTGGGTGTTCACACATTTTTGTCATGGAACAGGGTCTCAAGGAGTCATCTGGGTGAAGCCAGAAGAGTTTATCAGGCTCAAACACACCAAGATTTGGACACATGAAGGGAGGGCTGTGCAGAGCTCAGGTGTGAGTGAAATATTTCTCTCACCCCAGAGCTACACATTTCAGTCTGTCTCAGATTCTGCCAGGATATGGATTTCTGCAGGGCAGGGCTGCCAGGAGTGGAAAGAGGGGGAGGTGCCAGTCAGCTTGGGGCAAAATGGGGGGAGTGGCCCTTCTCCAAGACACACAACTCAATCTGTCCCAAATTCAGCCCAGACCCCAGCAGGGTGGAACCACAAGGGTTTAGGAAGGTCAAGCTGCTAGGAGCCCAGAGAGTGTGATTGGCCAATCACCCACAAGGGGAAGATGCCAGTCAGGCTCACAGGAAAGTGGGGGGAATGGCCCCTGCCCCAACACCAAAAAACTCAGTCACTGATGCCCCCTGAGCCTGCCCAGACCTCTACACCCAGTCAGATGACTCCTCAGTAGAGTGTGAACTCTGCAGGGTGGGGCAACAAGGAGTCCAGAGGATGGGGTTATTACATACCCCCAGGCTGATGCAGTATGGAAGGGCATGTTCCACCCAAGAAAGATGACATCTGCGGTGTGGGAGAGGGACTGAGCACTGGTGTCCCAGCGGCTGTCCCTTCAGCTCTCTCCCCAGAGCCACAAACCGCAGTCTGTCCTCACATAACTCTGGTCTGTTCCACCTTCCCTCTGCCAAAGCCCCGGGTGAGTGGCTACAAACAAAATTTTGTATGTTGACTCTTTAAGAGGGCACCTCTGTCTCTAGCAGGCTCCTGTCTCTCCCCAGTGGGCAGAGCACCCCTGATTTTCATTGCCAGATGTAATGTGGGTTCCTCTCTCAGCTCTGGTGCTCTGAACTGGGAATCCTGGTGTGGGGTGGGAATCCTGTTGTGGGGTAGAAACCCCATGCTCCCCAGGGGAAACCTCTGCTAGAGGTTTCCCTCCAGAATCCCAGCTACCATCCATGGTAGCAGGGCCAGCTCCTTTCACACCTTTGCCCTTCCTACCCATCTCCATGTGGCTTCTTCTATAAATCCTTGGTTATAAGATTTCTTTTCAGCTAGTCTTCAGTTGGCTATTTAGGTTAATTGCTCTATATTTTAGCTGTAATTTCAGTTTGGTCCTGGGAGGAGACTAGTGTATCATTCACCTACTCTGCCAGCATCCTGGATCCCTCTGAAGAACAAAATTTTTTTTAAATGAATAGGAGGGTAGATGATGAAAGTGCAAAGAAAGATACCATTAGTTTTTGGTTAACAGTATCTCATCAACTGGAGCTCAAAATAAAATAAGGATCTATCTGTTTTTCTTATTTATTTACTAGGTACACATTCATAAATATCAATAATACATAAACAGCAATTCTCTTTATTGAGGAACAATACTGAGGGCCCTTCTTAAATTACATTAGTAATAGAGCTTACAACTCTATGAAGTGACACACACACACACATACACGCCCCATATAAGCAAGGAAACAAAGACTCAGAGAGGTTAAGTGATTTGACTAAGACCACAAAGTGTTAAGTCAAGAATGAAACCAGCATTCCCTAACTCTGAAATCTGTGCTCTTATGACAACTCTTTACATTATTTTCCAGTGATATTAAAAGTGAGGCCAAGTTGGATCCATGCTGTTGCAAAGAGTAGGAGCTCCTTCTTTCTTTCTGCTGCATAGAATTCCAATGTGTAAATGTACCAGAGTTTTTTGATCCACTCATTTACTGATGGGCATCTAGGTTGCTTCCAGCATTTAGCTATTGTAAATTGTGCTGCTATGAACATGGGGGTGCAAAGGTTCTTTTGGATTGGTGTTTTAGGATTCTTAGGATATAGTCCCAGCAGTGGAGTTGCTGGGTCGAATGGCAGATCCATTTTTAATTTT